>JAVIAB010000107.1:10073906-10133906 GCA_032433765.1 Megaustenia siamemsis | reverse complement strand
TCCATTTCCACCACAAAGGTGGAGAGGTGGAATATATTTTTTTAAATACATAAAAATCAAATCCGTGGCTTTACCCACCCCTGGTCTCTGGATAGTGAGATCCAATGTCTAGCCTTCTCTGGGTAGTGAGATCCAATATCTAGGTAGTGAAATCCGATGTCTAACCCTTAAGGAGATTTTACTTGAATGGGTTAAAGATATGAATGAGACGACTTTATCAGAAATAAAGAACACGAGATAAGATATATCAAGTAGAATATATAAACAACAATTTAAAGAACAAGCAACATCAAAGACCTTTACAATGGAGCCATCAACAGTTTTAATCTCTTTACACATCAGGAATCTTCCAAGGAAAGATCAAATTGTTATAACAAGGTTCACTAGCTCATGTTTCAGAAATTAAAAGTTAGAGATAATGATCGTTGCCCTTTTGGACAATTAAAATTATCAAAAGGTGAAAATACATTTTCAGTTTTGCAACCTACACAATTTAAACTTAGACAATTCTGATCTTCTGAGTTGTCTTTCCATGACAAAGTCTTTAGTTTGTTTAATTAAGAAGCTGATGACCACATTGATGTCTAAAATCCTCAATAATGAAACTCCATAAAATAAAGTATTTCAACAAAGAAGAAAACTCTACTTTACTTATTTTATTTTTATTGAGTAAAGTTTATTTTTATTTTTTAGCACAACTCTGCCAAAATGAATAGAAATCATCATCATCATCATTGTGTACCATACCGGTTGGAGCAGGTGATCACATTCTTCCACAATCTTCTATCCACAGTACATCGTATCATTTCTGTTGTTAATTGTTTTCCATGCCATGACACCAAGCTATCTAGTATTTTCTCTCTTTGTTGTCCACGATCTCTCTTCCCCTGTGTTTTGCCAGTTGCAACCAAGTATTCCAACTCTCCTCTTCTAATGATGTGCCCAAAAAATGTTCATTGTTTCTTTCTGATGTTTCTTATGAGCTCTCCTTTTTGTATTGGCCTCTTTGAGAATGTCCTCGGTCTTTTTAGCTAGCCAGGGACAGAACTTTCAAAATTCTTTTGAGAAATTCCACCTCTATGGCATATAATCATCTTTTTATTTCTTTGTTAACTGTCCATGATTCGCTTCCGTAGGTCAGAATAGGTTCTATATAACACCAAGGAACTCTCTTTCTCACTTCATAGAAATATTATAGGGGAAAAAAGATGTAATGATGACAAAGATGAAATATTTTACCTGGCAAACACACGAAACTGGAGTTGTCATAATAATCGTTTAATATTGCACACTGGCAGACTGGTGGGTTACCCGCACATGGATAAGTCTCCTGGCAGCCAATATTAATATCACAGTTCTCATTCAAATATGGTTCTGTCAAAATGAATTGCTTAATTGTTTATAACTAATTAGTTAGACAGTCATGGCTACATGTGAAAGTTGATACATCAGTGAAAAATTAATTAAATTACACTAATCATATCTTCCATTTTCTTTAAAAATCCATAAATGTATTTTAGAAATTAATATGTGTAATGTTATTTTTTTTTTAACTGAATAGCAAAGCAAACCCTCATGTGGGAAACAACAAGTAGGAGGAAAATATGCTGACCCAGAGAGACATAAAAATGTTAAGTCGGTCCTATTATATGGCTGTGAAACATGGAGAACAACAAAATTGACAATCATGAAGATACAGACTTTCATTAATGGATGCTTATGCAGAATAAAAGAATGGAAATGGTAAGACAAAATCACTAACATAGAATTATGGAAATGTACCAATCAAATACCAATGGATAAAGAGATACAGCGAAAACGATGATGCTGGATAGGACACACACTGCGGAAGCCAACTGAGAGTATTACTCAATAGGCCCTTTTTTTGAATCCCCAGGGGAAAAGACAAAGAGGAAGACCAAAGAATTCTTGGAGAAGACAGATAGAAGCAGAGATGAAGATGATGGGGAAGACATGGATTGATCTTAAAAGAATGGCAAAAAACAGAACGACTTGGAAAGTGTTTCTTGAAAGCCTATGCTCAACTGGGAGCTAAAAAGGTAGAAGAGAAGAGAGAGACATTGAGAAGAACATTGATCTGAGAGGCAAAGGCAGCAGGAATCAGCTCCCTCAATGGCACATGGTGCGTCAAAAAATACGGAAAGAGTTAATGATGCCATGCTTGATTCCAAAATCCTACAGCATCTCCAGCATATTTTAATCAATTGTTGACTTTTTTTTCAAATAAAAGCAATCCCTTGTCCATAATCAGTGCTCTGCATCTTTGAAGCCAGCCTATCAGCTCACCTTGTTGTCCCAGACAATGTCCACAAACATTGATAAACACAAGACTCCAAAGACTTCATCTTACATCCTTCCAGTACAACCTGAGGTCACACAGGATGTATACTGTAACTTATTATAAGTTTCTATTGTGGACAAGCTTTTTAATCTCATTAAATAGTCAATGCCTACCATCTTTGCCATTCATGTCAATGTTCTTCTCAGTGTCTCTCAAGGTCAGTCTCTTTTTCTTTTCCCTTTTGTTTCCCATTTAAGGGATATTGCTTTAAGATTTTCTGATTATTTCTTATCATCACTTAACTAATGTTCCTTCTTTCCCTGATAAAGGATGAAACTTTTGGTTGTACTACCATTTCTCCTGTCAATAAAAGATCACTATGGCCAATGGGGAAGCTATAACATTACAAAGGAAGGAAGTGACCTTTTTTGATTTCCTTTCTTGTGTATCTCGCATATTATCGCCATGTAATTGGATTTGTGTATATATCCTTATATATCTTTTTGTGTTGTTATTTGTTGTTCCAGCTGAAGGCCTACTTGGCCAAAATGTTGACTTTTGTTTTGTTAATTACCACGTATAGCTGTTACCATACCACTTTTTTTTCCTAAATTGTCATTATCATCAGCTTTACAGCAGCTCCTCATCTCTTTGCATCTTGGTGCATCTTGATGCCTTTACTCCATAACATTAGAAAGTTATATACCATTATAAAAATAAACTATTGGCTGATGTATCCCACAAGAACATGACTCATAACCAAAGGCTCTCAGCAATAATAAATAACACAGATTAAAACACTATAAATAAATGAATATTAAAGAAAAAATAATATATATATATATTAATTATTATTATTATTAATTTCAATGCCATGAAAAATAAACTAACATCAAAACAAATAACACCAGGGCTGAAAATAAGAATAGCAAAATGTTACATCTTCTCAATATTCCTGTAGGGTGCAGAAACATGGACATTAGACCAGAAAACAGAACAGAAAATTGAAGCCTTTGAAATGTGGATTTATAGAAGAATAGGTAGAATTGGATGGAAAGAAAAGAAAACAAATGAAGAAGTTTTAAAACAACTAAAAATGAAAAAAGAACTACTAAACACAATTAGAGCAAGACAAATGAAATTTTTTGGTCATGTTAAAAGACACAACAGTCTAATAAAAGTAATATTAGAAGGGAAAATACAAGGTAAAAGAGGCAGAGGCAGACCAAGACTAACATGGACGAGTAACATCAAAAGATGGACAAGTCAGCCTATGGCAATCTGCACCATCAAAGCAAGAGACAGAGTGGAATGGCGCTCCATGGTAGCCAACCTTCGATGCGGAGAGGGCACTCGATGATGATGATATATATATCATCATCAAGTACCGGGCCTGCTGGCATAGGTGATCATGTCTCGCCACATATATATATATATATATATATATATACACAAATCGCTGATACCTCAGTCATTTATTTTGAAGCATTCATAGCATAAACTGGAAATCCAACACAACAGATATCCTATATACATTATCTTGTATTAGAAAATCACTTCTTGGCTATAGTTATTGTTTCAAGCTCCATTCTCCAACACATATATCCCATCTATTATGTTATTGTGCTCATAGTGACTTTGAAATTGTAAATGATAACGAATAATCTTTCATTAATTATAAAAGAGATGCAGACTTCTATCACCTAAAGTAATTACACACGAAGTTTGGTGGCAAAGTGGTTTGTGTGCTCACTTCCTGATCAGAAGGGTCCAGGTTCAATTCCCAGAAGTGGCAGATTTTTTTCAGACCAACAAGGCTCCAGGGTTCACCCAGCCTCTAAAAATGGGTACCAGAAGTTATTCTGGGAAGTAAAGGTAACCTGGCAGGATACCGACCACATCACCCAAAAGTATTTCTTGGGAAAATATGGTCACTAACACCATATTCCCCATATGCCTAGCATGACTTGAGAGGAGCCTTTATTTTATTTTAATTAAATATCATCATCATCATCAAGTACCGGGCCTACTGGCGTAGGTGATCATGTCTCTCCACAACTTTCGATCTCGACAGCTATTTATCATTTCTGTTGATGACCTTCTGCCAAGCCATTCTCTTAAGCTGTCTGTTATTTTTTCTCTTTGCTTCCCTCTATCTCTTCGTCCCTCAATTTTTCCAGTTGTTACAATATATTCCAGTTGTTCTCTTCTCATTACATGGCCAAAAAATGATGATTGTTTCTTCCTAATATTGGAAATTAGCTCACTTTTTGCTTTGACCTCTCTCAGAACCTCTTCATTACTCTTCTTAGCCGTCCATGGTACTCTCAACATTCTTCTGTAAAACCACATTTCTACAGACTCCAGTGATTTTCTTGTCTGTTGTCCTATTGTCCATGATTCACATCCATATGTTAAGACTGGCTCTACGTAACATTTAAGAACTCTTTTTCTTGTTTCTATTGTCAAAAATGGATTGCATAGTATCTTCCTCATTTTTTGGAAAGCTGCTTTTGCCTGAGCCATTCTACATCTCACTTCTTTTGTACATCTTCCGTCTGAGATTAACAAAGTTCCCAAATATTTAAATTCATATCTGTTTTAATATTGTTCCACTTGTCTTTATTTTGCACTGAGGCGATGTATTTTTCTTTGTTGTTACCATTACCTCTGTCTTTTTGCTATTAAGGCTGAGTCCTTTATTTTTACTTTCTTTCACTATAATGTCCAACATTTCTTAAATTAAATATAGCAGAAACATAAACAGTGATAGAAGGCAGTTGTTCGAGCTGGATAGCATATACACTCAGAAAAGATACTGATATAATAAAAATTAACTGGCATGCAAGACTCCGAAGGAAAAATGTAAAAAGAGGGGCAGATGGTGACAAGGCAACAGAAACTTTGGCTGCAAGAGGTCGGCAACTCAAAGCTGACTACTTGCATCAAGATAAGTGACACAATGTTTACTAAAATCATACTCCACCACACCTGCATATGATGACTCTAGATGCAGATTAATCAATCAATCAATCAAGGAAGTATAAATCAAGAGAGAAGGTCCCTCAGAAACCAAAACTACCACCTGAAGTCAGATGTGTTGAGCAGAAAAGGGCAGAAATGTAGTTTACTTACACCACAGTACAAGGCATCTACAACCACTCAACATTCTTTACATGACATAGGACAAGGATGGATTACCTCTTAGTGAACATAACAGAAGAAGAAGAGTAAGTATTTAATGGGGCTACCCTTGACTCTGAAAACTCACAATGGACAGCTTGACTCTAGAATACCACAACGGGTAACTTCAATCTGCAAGATCACATTGGACAACTTCACTCTGATAGCTCTTAATGAGCAACCTGGCTCTGAATGCTCATATTTGGCAACTTCACTCTGAAAGCTCATAGGTGTATTGGACAACTTAACTCTGAAAGCTCATATTTGGCAACTTCACTCTGAAAGCTCATAGGCATATTGGACAACTTAACTCTGAAAGCTCATATTTGGCAACTTCACTCTGAAAGCTCATAGGCATATTGGACAACTTAACTCTGAAAGCTCATATTTGGCAACTTCACTCTGAAAGCTCATAGGCATATTGGACAACTTAACTCTGAAAGCTCATATTTGGCAACTTCACTCTGAAAGCTCATAGGCATATTGGACAACTTAACTCTGAAAGCTCATATTTGGCAACTTCACTCTGAAAGCTCATAGGCATATTGGACAACTTAACTCTGAAAGCTCATATTTGGCAACTTCACTCTGAAAGCTCATAGGCATATTGGACAACTTGACTCTGAAACTCACAAATGGCAAATTGACTCTTAATGTTCATATTGGGCAACTTCATCCTGAAAGCTCACATTGGGCAATTTGACTCTGGAAGCAGTTCTCTGAAAGCTCACAAGGGACAGTTTAACTCTAAAATATCCCATTGGGCAGCTTCACTATGCAAGCTCACATTGGGCAATGTGACACTACAATCTCACAATGAGCAACTTGACTGTGAAAGCTCACACTGGGCAACTTGACTGTGAAAGCTCACACTGGGCAACTTGACTGTGAAAGCTCACACTGGTCAACTTGACTGTGAAAGACTGTGGTGAGCCACCATAAAGCTAAGAGAAACAGGAGAAGCTGACTGCAATCATCAGTGCTGGACCAACTATCCTGTTGATTATAGAACAAGAAGGTAAGAATGAAATCAAATGGCATTAATGAGGTAATGTTAGCATTAATGATATAATGTCATTACTTACTGGCCATACATCGAGAACTCGTAGCATTATAATACTCAATCACTTTGTCACATTGGCATTTATATGTCCCTGCTACAAGTAAACAATACTGGTAGTCTTGGCAACCAACAACAACATCGCAGGTCTCATTGAAAGCAGGAACTGAAACTCAATTAGACCATTATTAAACTGAGTTTTCAATCTTTACACTCACGTTTTGGTAACAATATCTCTCCACCCAGAGAACTTGAGTATCTCACACAACTGTTTGCTTTCATCTAAAAGTGACATTTTAGTTCTCTACTTGGAAATTTTGCAGCATTTATTGAGTTATTTGCTGGTCATCATCATTGCACTCCAAACATCTCCATAGGTGCTTAAATCTGGTCCTCAGCAGTTCCCACAGTTTCCAGTGACTGATGACTCCAAGTCTGTGTTGATTGATAAGTCTTCTTATACGCCCACTGTTTCTCATTTCCGGCTGTGCTGCATTTATGGATGAAGATGTCTGAAATCTAGCCTTCCCCTCATGTTTTAAATTGATATTTTATGAAAGTGGTTTCAATTTGTGACACCACATATACACAGAATGTAACTTATTTTAGGTAAAGTAGTAAATACTAATTAATTATATTTTAGTAGAATGTAACAATTATTTTAACAAAGAGATCAAAGATTGGTGATCTGTAGAGTTTTGGGAGATGCAGTATTTGAATTTTAACCACAACAATTTTTAACTTTTAAGATACATCATCAAATACCATGTCTGCTTGCATAGGTGATCATGTCTCTCCACAACTTTCAAACTTGACAGTTATTTATAATTTCTGTTGTTGACCTTCTGCCAAGCCATTCTCTTGAGCTGTCTTGTATCTTTTCTCTTTGCTTCCCTCTATCTCTTCGTCCCTCAATTTTCCCAGTTGTTGCAATATATTCCAACTGTTTCTTTCTCATTACATGGCCAAAAAATAATGATTGTCTCTTCCTAATATTGGATATTATCTCTCTTTTTACTTTGGCCTCCTTCAGAACATTTTCATTGCTCTTCTTATCTGTCCATGGTATTCTCAACATTTTTCTGCAAAACCACATCTCTACAGCCTCCAGTGATTTTCTTGTCTATTGTCCTATTGTCCATTATACACATCCAGATGTCAAGACTAGCTCTAAATAACATTTAAGAACTCTTTATTGTTTCTATTGTCAAAAATTGATTGCACAGTATCTTCCTCATTTTTTGGAAAGCTGATTTTGCCTGAGCAAAGATACAGCTTCTTCTAATTACTTTGAATGTATAATGGAAGAATGATGTGTATTTTTATCTTCCTGGAATTGCACTAATACGCAAATCAACTAAAGTACCAGTGACAAACAGCTGTGCTCAGTGTTAGCAAGCTGGCTTGGCAATAAAGTGAACATGGGGTCAGTTTGATGCTCTACTATTGTCACAGATGGAGACAAATGGGCAACTGGCTCATTGAGCTTCTTCGTCACCTTCGTTATCAAGATGCTCACCATAATATGAATAGATGGAAACTGGTTATCTTTATTCACCTCAGAATAGGACAAGTCAGGGGACCAGAAATGCAACATATTTTTTCCTGTGGTCGGATCTGTCTATACAATATTTGTAGATTCAGTCACGAGAGAAACTGCTTAGTAAAACATTGTCCAGAATAAGACACTTTTGCCAAATTACTGACAAATCATTATTGCTTGCTGCCAACAATCTATCAAGATGCCAAAGACCACAGAAGCAGCATCTTCACCATTTACCATACTGGTTGGCATAGGCGATTATGTCCTTCCACAATTTTCTATCCACAGGACAACTACATCTTATCAATTCTGATGATGACTATTTTCTATGATAAACACTAAATTATCTAGTATCTTCCCTCTTTGTTGTCAGTGACCTCTCTTTCCTTTTATTTTGCCATTTGTAACCAAGTATTCCAACTTTCCTCTTCTCATGATGATTTAAGCCTATATATATATATATATATATATATATATATATATATATATATAGAGAGAGAGAGAGAGAGAGAGAGAGAGAGCAGCAAGGATGCATCCTAACACCAAGCTTGTTCAACCTATACACTGAGCAAATCTTTAAAAACATCTCAGAGATGCCAGGCCTAAACATTAATGGAAAGATAATGAATAACCTAAAATATGCTGATGGTACTGTTCTACTGGCAGAAAATCCTAAAGACCTACAACAAATGCTTAATGTGATAAACATAACAAGCAAAAAATATGGACTAGATATGAATATCAAAAAGATTAAAACAAAGAAAATTCTCAAGACCTACAATTAAATATCACAGTTGAAGGAATACATCTGGAGACAGTCCAGAGCTACAACTACCTTGGACATACTATAACCAATGATGGAAAATGTAAAATTGAAATAAACAAAGTATGGCAAAAAGTAATTTTAATGCCATGAAAAATATACTAACAAAAAAACAAATATCAGCAGGGCTGAAACTAAGAATGGCAAAATGTTACATCTTCTCAATATTCCTGTATGGTGCAGAAACATGGACATTAGACAAGAAAACAGAACAGAAAATTGAAGCCTTTGAAATGTGGATTTATAGAAGAATAGGTAGAATTGGATGGAAAGAAAAGAAAACAAACGATGAAGTTTTAAAACAACTGAAAATAAAAAGAGAACTACTAAATACAATTAAGACAAGACAAACAAAATTTTTGAGGCATGTTAAAAGACACAACAGCCTACTAAAAGTAATATTGGAAGGGAAAATACAAGGTAAAAGAGACAGAGGCAGACCAAGACTAACATGGACGAGTAACATCAAAAGATGGACAAGTCAATCTATGACAACCTGCACCATCAAAGCAAGAAACAGAGTAGAATGGTGATCCATGGTAGCCAACCTTTGTTGCAGAGAAGGCACTCAATGAATGAATGAATGAACACATATATATATATATATATATTTACATCTGGCTTATGTTACATTTACATGGGGTTATGGGGGACATTCCACTGAAACATCTAAACTTAATATCCACATTTAAACAATCACATACATCTTACATACTTGTAACGAGTGTCACATTAGGCCCAAAATATTTTTTATCTGGGAAATTAGAATCTCCAGATAAAATTGACACAATAGTAAAGTTGTAATGAGTCCCTGGCTGTAGCCCAGTAACTTTGGCTCCTTCTGAGTTAGTGTAGTTATGATGCCCATCATGAGGAGTCCATAGTAGATCATACTGTGCTCCAGTTTCTGGATCACTCTCCTCCCAGATGAAGGTGGCAGTTGTTGCAGTGACTGCAGTTGAAGTGAGTGACACTGCCAGGCTACTCACTGAAATAAGAACACATGAGGTCTTTGATTAAAGGCAAGTTAAATGAGGTTCTGACTCAAACACATATATGAAAGCTCACCAAAGGAAAGTAGCATGAGGACCTTAACTGTAGAAGTCATTAAGGAACACTGACTAAATAGAATATGTAAGGTCCTTAATTATAAGTCATGAAAGATGTCTATCTGTAGGAGAGACATTAGGTCTGTAAAAGAAAGAATCAGGAAGGTTACTACAGGAAAGCTACTTAATATCATCAAATATAATAATCATGAAAGGTTACTACAGGAAATCAACTTAATATCATCAAATATAATAACCATGAAAGGTTACTACAGGAAATCAACTTAATATCATCAAATATAATAACCATGAAAGGTTACTACAGAAAAGCAACTTAATATCATCAAATATAATAACCATGAAAGGTTACTACAGGAAATCAACTTAATATCATCAAATATAATAATCATGAAAGGTTACTACAGGAAATCAACTTAATATCATCAAATATAAAGATCATGAAAGGTTACTACAGGAAAGTGACTTCATATCATCAAATATAATAATCATGAAAGGTTACTAGCTGAAGACGAGTTACATAAGGTCCTTAAATATGTGACTGAGATAATCATGATAAATCTCTAATGAAGAATAAATGTAGAGTCCTCTGATTAAAGCATGGGAAAGGTCATTTACTAAAGTGGGGGTCATATAAGGTTATAAGGTCCTTCAGCGAACTACAGTCTTCTCAGTTAGTTCTTTGTAATTTGGTCCTGCAAAATCCTGTTATGTAAGGAAAAATTGACTAAAACATAGTCATATATTGATAAGGAAATTATTGATCATATGTACAGCTTTCTGTTTTTATTTTTTATTTCTTTAACGTATATCTACAACTTTTCCATTAAATTTTGTCAAAATGGCTTTAATGCAATTAAATAAATATGCATTATTATGGTGAAAGTAATTACTCCTTGAATATTTTTAAAGTCCAAATTACCGAATTTAGGAGTCATAGGCTAAGGTGATTGGGCCATGTAAGAAGAGGGAAAAATAATTGTATTCCCAAATAAATATTGTATGGAGAACTTAAGGATGGGAAAAGACCAAAGGGCAGACCAATGCTGAGATATAAGGATATTTTCAGGACTTCCTTGAGTGAATTCTCTATAAGTGAAAGAAATTGGACAAATCTGGCATCAGATCATAGCACATGGAGAACAAAAATAAAAAAAATGGCACAGAAAAATTTAAGGAAGCACTGATGTCAAATTCAGAAGACAAGAGGTGCAGGAGAAAAGAGACATAGTCAGGTACAACAAATACATCTCACTCATTCTGTGGTTTGATCTGTCTATCAAATATTGGCAGATTCGGCCATAAGAGATGTTGTTCAATGAAATAGCATTCAGCATAAGACACTATTATATTACCAAGCTACTGACTAATCTTGACTGCTTACTACTAACCATCTGTCAAGACACCAAAGGCAATATATATTTATTTTTATGATTAACAGATCAATAAATACAAGAATGCATCATACTGCCTTACAATAATAAAAGCATTACAATTTTAGCACCCACAAAAATTGAGGTGCAAGATTTTTTTCCCGCTTGTAAGATTGATTTTTGGTCTCGTGTACAAATTCGCCTTAACAAAAATGTGGAAGGTGGATAATTCTGCCAGATTCAAAAGAAATAGCATGTGAAAAAGATTCAATGACAATCACTGCAACATCCTACCTGGCAAACACTGAAAACTGAAGCTGTCAAAATAATCAGTTGAGGTGCACTGGCAAGTTGGTGGGTTGCCCACACATGGAAAAGCCTGCTGGCAGCCAATATTAACATCACAGTTCTCATTTATATATGGCTCTGTCAAATTGAAGAGTTTGGATTGTTTGTAACTGATTTGTCAGATAGTCAATCAGCAATATGTTAATAAAACTACATACATACAGGATGGCTTCCAATATACGTAGTCCATTCAAGAGCTGGCAAAGAGTATGATGATGGTTACAGTAGCTTGCTAGTTAGACACACTCATCATTTATTCTGTAACATCTTTTTCTACTCATGCCATGCTTTATTTCATTTCATGTACTCTCTCCAGTTAACAATTTAATCACCTGCTGTGCATTTATCTAAATAGCAACTTTTGTCCACAACCAATATTCTAACTACAGGTCGCTTTGAAGCTAGTCTTTCAGCTCTCTCATGGTCTTGACTCCACAGACTTCAAATATTTTAAAATTATATATAATTATATGAAAATCCCATAATACATCTCTATCATTAAATATAATAAAGTAACTGAAGAAAACGGTAAGACGATTATAGATATTTGATAAAACATGGAAAAAATATCCAAGAGAGACAAGAAGCAAAGACGGACATAATGAATGTATAAACAGTTCATGGAAAAGACCTAGCAAAAGTAACATACAAAGCTCTAGACAGCAAAGAGAAAAGCTCAGCCAGAAGAGACAAAAGAACTTATATAGATAACTGGCAGTGAAAACAGAAAGCAGCATGGCAGGAGCTGGTAAAACTCTTATAATGTATAAAAGATGATTGCCAATGAACACTTTTACATTTCCTAGGGCACCTGTTATGAACAAACATGGGACATTATTATCATCAAGTGAATAAATAAAGTCAAGATGAACATTTGAAGGAAATCCTTAATTTTTCACTACCAAAACATTTATTATATTTTACAATCAGCATCAGAGTTAGATATAAATTTAGATGACTTCAAAATGAATAAAGAGACCAACTGTAAGGCTCATGGCTAATTGTAAAGCCACAAGTGATATGATATGACATCTGAAATGCTATAAACAATTCATAACCATAACTTAAAGAACCTGTAGAAAATTGTTAATACAAAATGGAAAACAGAAAAAGTGGCTACAAAATGGGGGCAAAAAAAGTTTCATTTTTTAAATTTACAAAAAGGAAAATCTCAGGGATTGTAACAATTGGAGATGTGTAACTTTTCTATGTTGTTGTTGTTGTTATTATGGATCCAGAAGCCTGTGAGCTGAAGACCTTCAGCCCAATGCCAAGTAATGATATCTGCAGGTATTTCAGAGTTCCCTTGTAGCTCCACGCAAGGTGTTCCATTTATCAGGTCTTTGAGGAAGCTCTGAAGTCAGTGAGGTTTTGACAGTCAAAAAGGTAATGTTCTACTGTTTCATGTGGGTGTTCATGGAGTAGACATGCTGAAGTTTGGTTTCGTTGTATTCTATTGATGTAGTTGTTCAGTGGTACATGACTTTTTCTCAGTCTGAAGATGGTGGTTTGGTCTCTTCTTTTTAGGTTGTTAATTTTGTCATGGGTGTTTGGCCTTGATATGTATTTAAAAAGATCTCTCCATGTTTTTCCCATGCCCCATACATTTTGCATGAACACCATATTCTCTATACACCAAATAGCATCTAGGGGTCCTTTTTTTTCTTAATATTGTACAAGATTTTCTGGAGTATTTATTTATTTATTATTAATTATGAAGTGATTTAATTATGAAGTGATTTAATTATGAAGTGAGTTAATTATGAAGTGATTTAATTATGAAGTGATTTAATTATGAACAAAAATTATACAGAAGTTTGAACTAGATGAGACAGGATTAGGTTGCTCTCGATTTCAAGACAGATAAATCTATTGAAACTAGCAAAATAATTTATGAGTTCAATCTGCTACTTGTTATTTCTTTTTAATTTTTAAATTGTAGTTCAGTGAGGCTCTAAATAATAGTTGACAATTATTTGTAATTTAAATGTTGATAAATGGTGAGGTCATGTCATCACTTACTAGAAATACATTGAGAACTTGTGAAATTATAATACTCAATCATGGAGTCACATTGGCACACATATGTTCCTGATGTTCCTGCTGTGAGTAAACAGTGCTGGTTGTCTTGACAACCAATATTAACATTGCAGGTCTCATTGAGAGCGGGTTCTGAAACAGATCCAGATCATTATTTAATTGTTTTCATTTGTTTTATTCATTTTTTTGTTAATAATTTAGTAAAGAAGTATATATCTATTATACATTCAACATTAAAGTAAGTACAAGTGATTTTTGTCTACCACAAAATAATTTAAAATAACCTCTACAGAGATGAAATGTGTTAGATGAATGACAGGAAACAGTCTGAGAGATAAGATCAAAAATGAAGAACTAAGAAAAAAGCTAGGAATAGCCCCCACCATAGAATATATAAGGAAACAACAGATAAAATGGTTTGGACATGTGACAAGGCAGAAAGAACAAAACACAACACAACGAGCCTTCAACAAACGTTGTGAGAACACCAGACCCAAGGGTCGACCACGAAAATGATGGGTCAATGGAATATTAGAAGCACTAGGAAACATAACAGCAGCAGAGGCGAACAGAAGAGCAAAAGACCACAAATTACATCTCCCCTCGACACTGAAAGGCAGATGAGGAAGGAAAGAAGAAGAAGAAGGAGACAAAATAATTGGAGATGAGCAACAGAAAAATGTCTAAAGAGGGAAGTAGCAAAGCTTAATCCTTAAGTATCATACCTATCAGTGGCCGACATTTTTAACGATACCGTAATAAAAATTACTAACACTTAATTGTAACATTAGGAGCTCTAAAAATAGTGTTTTCTTTGAATTTTTGACACACAAACTGTGTTTACATTAGGACAGACATGAGAAACTCAGATTTTCTGTTTCAGGTTGATTTATGACATCAATCTGACCGCAGGGGTCAGACGTGTAACAATGTCTATCGGTTCTTTGGTTCATTGGTTATGGAAGGCCCCAGTATCACTGCAAACGAATTAAAATCCATAATTGCTCAACCGCCTGTGCCAGTGGAATCATCCGAATTACTATCTCATATCCCAAACAAAGAAAGTTAGCTGTAGTCACCATCATAGCAGTCTCAGCACACGCCAAAAGATATACGGCAAAACTGTACAGAAAGTGAACACAGCCAACTGTTCCCTGTCATACGATATCATATTTTTGATCATGTCTATCGGTAAGGACGCCTAAGTCTGTCAGTATGTTCGGCTACTTTAAAGTGTTACTCGCTGCATTCACTAAGTTACAAAGGGTTGTTATCAATAGCAAATGAGGAAATTTCCCTGGTCACGGCAACAACAACAACAACAACAACAACAACAACAACAACAACAACAACAAAATTCCCTCATTATATGAGATCGTATCTCATAAAATCTGAAAAGATAAAAAATTTAAAAAAAAAAAAAATTCTACAACGGAAACCAAACACTGAAGGGATTAGTTACCCAGCTTCATGCTATTTGGTTCACCAAATGTCTCTTGGTAACTGATATTTTTGTAACATGTAGACATGGACACACATTCTTAGTTGTGATTGTCTTACTTGTGTTTGTAGAGATGGTACTTTAAGATCACCTCATAAAAGTTCACAGATCCCAATATGTGGCTTGTGACCCCCCCCCCCCCCCCCCACTAAACCCCACACCCCCAAAGAGGTTACCAAGTGATTTTAGGATAGGGGAAGAGGGTTGTCGATTACACTTTCAATTACATTTATTTTTATCACAAATATCACAACTAATACTTCCAACACTCTTTTAAAAATTTCAATTAGCTGTTATTATTGGGGTCATGGGGTGCTTGGTTGTTATAAAAATAATCACAACTTGAGAAAGGTTAGGAAACACTGTTTAGTAGTCTAATTAGATATTTTGTTAACCATTTTCATGTATATTCCCGTGTGTTACCATTATGAGGGAAGTAAAGAATAGTGGCACTGTGACCTTCCAGGCATGTCATAAGAGGCAACTAAGGAGGTTGATTGATGGCTTGACAATCTGTCATTGTAAAAAAGTATTGTTATGGAAACAGAGCCTTAGATTTTAGAAGCAGCGATCTTTGCAATATGTGCCATTTTGAAAGCTGACGAACGCAACAACAACAACAACATGTTTCCTTTCTGTGGTTTGGAACTGGCATCTATAGACTGCTGTCATAGCCAATGATCATTTTCATGTTTCCTTTCTGTACTTTGGAACTGGGTTCTATAGACTGCTGTCATAGCCAATGACTATTTTTATGCTAAAGCATGAAGTTTATATACAAAAAAAGAAAATAAAAAAGGATCCAAATCAACCAAAAAAAAAATAACAAATTACTTTTCATCATTGCTGAAACTTGCACAGAAGCTCTCTTCTCAGGATAGTACTTATCTGATGGCAGCACTGACATAACTGTAAAGTTGTAAAGTGTTCCTGAGGTCAGACCAGAAACATGAGCTCCTGTACTGTTGATGTTGTCCAGCCTTCCTCCACTAGGAGTCCATCCTAGTGTAAAGTTACCTGAAGCAGGAAGTTGTTTAGCTGGCCATGTGAGTGTTGCTGTTGTTGCCATAGTTGTTACTGATACACCTGTCACCTTGAGGTCATCCACTGAAAGTTACATAATTTAATTTGTAAAATTTGCACTTCAGTTTAATTTTGAAGGTAAAAATAAGTGTATAATATTTTGTTAAAAAAGTAACAATTTAGACTTAAAAAAAACATTTTCTCCATTGGAACTGCCCTTAAGTGGAATTTTATGAGAAAAGATCATTTTCCTTTTGTTACAATGTACCAGTTTTAGAGATGAAGCAACCCAAGAACCATCATTCTATGAAGAAAAATATGTACGGTCACCTTTGTCTATGTCTCAGGACATGCAGGTGTACATGGAAATGCTTGCTTACTTGCATTCGCCTGATGACTAAAGTATTCTAGAGTATTCATAGACTGTAGAATTCCTCTTTGTCATCCGCCCTTAAAAGGACATTGAGTGGGCGTGTCTGCGTTGTATTGTGGTTTGCAGTATAACTGTTATATTTGCACCTTTTGGCCCAACACATCTGACTTCAGAAAGACATTTTTGAGTACTTGGTTGTCTTCCCTCTTCGATCCCTGCTCGCTTGGCCAGACTAGACAGGTTAGTCTGTTACTGGAGGCACTGCGGAAAGGTGGAACAGGGTCTGGATGGTTTTGGTTCACCATTCCTGGTGCAAGCCAACAGCTGTGGGTCGCTGACAACTTCCAACTCTGGTGCTGGGAGGCGTACCTTCGCCTCCGTATGTGGAAATGAAAGAGCGGACAGGTTGGCTAGCTGCGCTATTGTTGAGAATGGTCAGCCAATAGATTGGGTGGACGTCATCAATGCCCTCCGAGATGTGGGAAATGCACAGGACTTCGACAACCATATATTCATGTCAGTCCTTTGAATTAAAGAGATGGGAGATAAGATGGGCACACTCAGAAATGAGAAACTTAATGGGCATGTAAGAAAACTTATTAACCAACACAGAACTGGAGTTGTCAGTCGTTGGACACTGCAAGACTTGCTGAGGAAAAGATCTGAGTACTTTTGGACATGTTCAGAGTACAATGATGATGACCCGCAAAGAACTCAATAACCATCTTTATCATCATCATCATGTGCCATACTGGTTGGCTAGGCAATCATGTCCTTCCACAATCTTCTATTCACTGTACATCGTAACAATTCTGTTGTTGGAGACTGGTTAGTCTCAAGGCAAGACGCTGGCCTCGGAGTCTAAATGATCTTAAGAGAATGGTAAGAGACAGAGCGGTGTGGGAAGTGTTTGTTGAAGACCTATGCTCCACGTGGAGCTGAAAGTGTTTGTTGAAGACCTATGCTCCACTTGGAGCTGAAAGTGTTTGTTGAAGACCTATGCTCCACATGGAGCTGAAAGTGTTTGTTGAAGACCTATGCTCCACATGGAGCTGAAAGTGTTTGTTGAAGACCTATGCTCCACATGGAGCTGAAAGTGTTTAATGAAGACCTATGCTCCACATGGAGCTGAAAGTGTTTGTTGAAGACCTATGCTCCACATGGAGCTGAAAGTGTTTGTTGAAGACCTATGCTCCACATGGAGCTGAAAGTGTTTGTTGAAGACCTATGCTCCTTAGAGGCTCAGGGAGGGTAAAGCCATGAAAAAACCACAGATTCAATTTTCTTTTTATTTTTTAAAATATTCCCACTGTAAGAGTTGAACCCTGAATGTTCCTGTCCAAAGGCCAATGTTGTACCACTAGACCATACAGTCTCCTCTCTCCAGTATATTTACTTAACAAGCATGATAAATATAGACCAGAACATTCAAGCTTACAGCTGGAACAGACATCCATTGTGGTGTTGAAATAAAATGAATCATCACATATACAGCGATAGTTGTGATCTTTAGCTTGATGGCAGCCTGTTTTGTCCTGACATTCTTTACTTGAAAATGGAGGACAGAGACCAAGGTAGAGGACATCTGAGGAAGGACAATAATAAAGAAATCTTTGATATGTTTCTTAGTTTTAAAATGATAATTATACATAGTATTATTGTTCATAGCACCTATGGAACTGACAGACTTACTTTTGGAGCAGGGACAAACATAAATAGAAATAATATATATATTTTGCAAATTTGCTGCTCTCTTTCTCTCTCTCTCTCTCTCTCTCTCTCTCTCATTCTTGTCACTTCCTCTTTACTCCTTCAGGTATCTAGTCAGGCATAGAGTTCTAGTTCTTGATTTTCTAGCAGTTTCAACCATTTCCCCATGATGATATTCTTTTCTTGAAGTTGTTACTCCATCTTACTTCAGATCTGCCTTGAACAAAGCCTGTCTTCTCTTCTATATGTGCTCAGCGTGGCTGGAATTCCATGGCATTCTCCAGGCAAAAATAATTTTACTTCTAGTCTCTGCTGGGTTTTCAAAAATGGCTACATGCTGATTCTTTCTCTTATGGGTCTCATAATTATATCTTTTGTCTTTTGAGCTGAAGATGACAAAAAGCAGAAATTTAAGACTCTCCATGTACAACAATCTTTGTTATTAATTGTTAGACTTCACATGGCTGTGCATTATGTCTCATCATACATCTCTGAGGGGTCTCAGAAACCTAGTTGGGAAAAACACCAGACTGGGCTACCGACGTTTGGACAACACATGTTCGATTCCTGCTGGAAGCAGTGTGAGTTGTATTCGTGGCTGGAAAAAAAATACCCTCTCAGTTGACCCAGCCGCTGGTAGAAATCTGTACCAGGGTAGCACTCTGAGAAGGTGAGGAATGTCACCTTGCATCCTGAGTTTCAATACTTGATGTGACACTATGCAGAAGTCTCCAAACACTTCTGGATAGGCGACCGAGCATATATGGGTCGAAACTCATGTGCTAAGATGCTGATTGAAGTCTCGTACTTTACCTTTACCTTACCTCTACATCCCTGAACTGGGCAAGCCTCTCAACCTCAGCAAAGGAAGGGAAGGCACAAAGGAAACAACCTTTCATCTTGGACCATAAATGATTAGTACCGATTCTGGTGACTACCATATATCTGCACTAGAGAACACAACTGCAAGCTTATCCTGAAATCTTATTTACCAGCAATCAGGAACACAACTGTAAACTTATCCTGAAATCTTATTTACCAGCACTAAAGAACATAATTGTAAACTTATCCTGAAATCTTATTTACCAGCACTAAAGAACATAACTGTAAACTTATCCTGAAATCTTATTTACCAGCACTAAAGACAGGAGCATACTTCTACATGTGCCCAATGACTACTCCTCATCATGGTTTGCTGTTGAAAGGGTGTTTAGTGAGCGTAGATGCGTTGGGTTGTGAACTATAAAAAGCTGTGATATCCAGCTACATAGGGATTGTGGTTTGACTGCTAGCAGAGCTACATAGGGATTGTGGATAGACTGTTAGTAGAGCTACATAGAGATTGTGGTTAGACTGCTAGCAGAGCTACATAGGGATTGTGGATAGACTGTTAGTAGAGCTACATAGAGAAGGTGGATAGACTGTTAGCAGAGCTACATAGGGATTGTGGTTAGACTGCTAGCAGAGCTACATAGGGATTGTGGATAGACTGCTTGCAGAGCTAAATATGGATTGTGGATAGACTGCTAGCAGAGCTACATAGGGATTGTGGTTAGACTGCTAGCAGAGCTAAATAGGGATTGTGGATAGACTGCTTGCAGAGCTAAATATGGATTGTGGATAGACTGCTAGCAGAGCTACATAGGGATTGTGGATAGACTGCTAGCAGAGCTACATATGGATTGTGGATAGACTGCTAGCAGAGCTATATATGGATTGTGGATAGACTGCTAGCAGAGCTACATATGGATTGTGGATATACTGCTAGCAGAGCTACATATGGATTGTGGATAGACTGCTAGCAGAGCTACATAGGGATTGTGGATAGACTGCTAGCAGAGCTACATAGGGATTGTGGATATTCTGCTAGCAGAGCTACATAGGGATTGTGGATAGTCTGCTAGCCAAGCTACATAGGGATTGTGGATAGACTGCTAGCAGAGCTACATAGGGATTGTGGATAAACTGCTAGTAGAGCTACATAGGGATTGTGGATAGACTGCTAGCAGAGCTACATAGGGATTGTGGATATTCTGCTAGCAGAGCTACATAGGGAAGGTGGACAGCCAGCTAGCAGAGCTACACAGGGAAGGTGAACAGCCTGCTAGCAGAGCTACATAGGGAAGGTGGACAGTCAGCTAGCAGAGCTACATAGGGAAGATGGACAGTCAGCTAGCCAAGCTACATAGGGAAGGTGGACAGTCAGCTAGCCAAGCTACATAGGGAAGGTGGACAGCCTGCTAGCAGAGCTACATAGGGAAGGTGGACAGTCAGCTAGCAGAGCTACATAGGGAAGGTGGACAGCCAGCTAGCAGAGTTACATAGGGAAGGTGGACAGCCTGCTAGCAGAGTTACATAGGGAAGGTGGACAGTCTGCTAGCAGAGCTACATAGGGAAGGTGGACAGCCTGCTAGCAGAGTTACATAGGGAAGGTGGACAGTCTGCTAGCCAAGCTACATAGGGAAGGTGGACAGCCTGCTAGCAGAGTTACATAGGGAAGGTGGACAGTCTGCTAGCCAAGCTACATAGGGAAGGTGGACAGTCTGCTAGCAGAGTTACATAGGGAAGGTGGACAGTCTGCTAGCCAAGCTACATAGGGAAGGTGGACAGTCTGCTAGCTAAGCTACATAGGGAAGGTGGACAGCCTGCTAGCAGAGTTACATAGGGAAGGTGGACAGTCTGCTAGCCAAGCTACATAGGGAAGGTGGACAGTCAGCTAGCCAAGCTACATAGGGAAGGTGGACAGCCTGCTAGCAGAGTTACATAGGGAAGGTGGACAGTCTGCTAGCCAAGCTACATAGGGAAGGAGGACAGTCAGCTAGCAGATCTACATAGGGAAGATGGACAGCCTGCTAGCAGAGTTACATAGGGAAGGTGGACAGTCTGCTAGCAGAGCTACATAGGGAAGGTGGACAGCCTGCTAGCAGAGTTACATAAGGAAGGTGGACAGCCAGCTAGCCAAGCTACATAGGGAAGGTGGACAGCCTGCTAGCAGAGCTACATAGGGAAGGTGGACAGCCAGCTAGCAGAGCTACATAGGGAAGGTGGACAGTCTGCTAGCAGAGCTACATAGGGAAGGTGGACAGTCTGCTAGCAGAGCTACATAGGGAAGGTGGACAGCCTGCTAGAAGAGCTACATAGGGAAGGTGGACAGTCAGCTAGCAGAGCTACATAGGGAAGGTGGACAGTCTGCTAGCAGAGCTACATAGGGAAGGTGGACAGTCTGCTAGCAGAGCTACATAGGGAAGGTGGACAGTCTGCTAGCAGAGCTACATAGGGAAGGTGGACAGTCAGCTACCAGAGCTACATAAGGATGGTGTAGTGGGATTTAATCAGCTGTTGCTACTAATTCTGATAAATGTAGTCAGCTATGAGTCAATAAATAAATTCTTTCAGCCAAGGGACTGCCCAATGCTTTGGTTAAAAGAATTCTTTCTTATATGTAAAGTTATTGACACCTTGGCTTAAATGAATTCTTTTTTATGTATACAATTATTGACACCTTGGATTATTGACACCTTGGCTTTGAGAATTCTTCTTTATATTAAAAGTTATTGACACCTTGGTTTTGAGAATTCTTCCTTACTTAAAAAATGTTTGACACCTTGGCTTTGAGAATTCTTCCTTACATTAAAAATTATTGACACCTTGGCTTTGAGAATTCTTCCTTACATTAAAAATTAATGACACCTTGGTTTTGATCATTCTTTCTTATATGTAAAATTACTAACATAGTAAAATAGTGTTTACTGACCTGTCCAAAAAGTCATCTCAGGTGTTAAAGCAACTTCTTCATGACTGTAAGTATTCTGTGGAATGACTGACTGAACATATAAAGAATACATCGTTCCTGGGGACAGGGCAGACACATGACCTCCAGTGTTAGTTATATTTTCTACCTGACCTTCCATGGGGTGGATCTGAATTCTGTACACTTCAGAGCTTACTTTCAGGCTTGTAGACCAGGTAATTGTCGCTGTTGTTGTTGAAGTATTAATGTTTATGTTATCTACTATCAGATCGTTCACTGAAAGGAAATAAAACAATACAATGTTCAGTAGATAGAGAGAGAATTAATCATTTTGAAGTTAAATGAGCAGTCTTACTGTACTCATCTCCCAGTAAGGCCAGTTCCATCTCATGGAAATGGGGCTTAACAATCACCAGGGACTGACATCCAAGATTGGCCAGGGTTTCCTACACCCGAGCAAGACCACAATATGCTCTAGCAAGCCAAGACTGGCCAGGCCTTCTTGCATCCTGCAAGACCACAGTCTGCTCTAGCAAGGAATAAAATCACAAATAATCAACAAATGAAAAAAAAACAAACAACAATAGATGGTCCAAAGCAGGATTGAAGCTGTACTCCTCGACACAGCATCTTGCCATAAGAATCAAACAGTAGAGCACACGGCCAACTCAGCTACCTAAAATAGTAGCTATCATATGTGATGTCTTTCATGCATGTGCACTCATGGCTTATAGCATTGGGTTACGAACACAACTCGGGAATAAATTGTATATCTGTATTTTCCTATAAAGACAAGCTTCTCCATAGGGCTGAATACTTGCATTGCAGGCAAAGAATTATAAGATGAAGCAGCATGAATAGTAGTTTCCAGCAGTGGTGTATACTAGTTTTGGGGTCTGGACTACCGCTGACATAATAAATAAAAACGTACATTATATTCAGTAGGCTAACATAAAGTATATATATTTTCTAATGACATCACTACATTTTAAATTACTTACTTATTTATATGTTAATTATAACCGTCTTGTTTGGGACGAAAATGTCTTGATGACTTTGTCATTGAAAGTACTGTTGGGTTGGTTTCTAAGTTTCTGATGGAATGATTTCTCAAAGGACATTAATGCCAAACCAGATAAGCATTCTTGTGTCTGAGTTGAGCGACAATAAGATTTTATTCTCTTGAGAGCAGAAAAAGTTCTTTCTACAGATTCTGATGCACATAATGTAATTACAAATAGCTAAGGAAGTTTCGGTAATCAGACATAGTTTCACTTTCACTTTTAACACTTCTAATTGGCTATAGCTAAAATTAACCCACGAAACCGCATTCCTCTAGCTGTAGCTCCCACTATATTATTTTGACTCCCATTTTTGAATGTCAAGGTCATTAATACTAGGTCCGGATAGAGGAAAAATGTACCGCTAGCTACTAGAGGTTTCAATGTAGAGTAGTTTCGGTTTCATTCACAGACATTATAGTGGCCAGAGGAAAACCTTGCTTTAATAAAAGCAAATCAAAGCAAATAAATGAAATTGGCCTATGAAATGTTTAATAGAATATTAGAAAATTTGTAATATAATTATAAAAAAATTAAATAAATTATCATTTCTTTTTGTAATTCGTTAATATATTCCTTTTTTCTGTATCTTGATGTTTCCCACAGAAGAGCCTGCTTTTTAATTTCCTTATTGTCTTTTCTCAACACATGTCCGGCATATGTCCATCTTCTCTTCCTAATTGTATTCCATGGTATACAAAGTATTTTCTTGAAGTATTTGTTTTAAACTTTTCTATTTCTTTAGTTGTTTTCCAATTCTCACATACATAAGTATTATCACACTGTCCCAATTTATTCATCTGTGATATCAATTCTTTCTGATACATTATACCATAGCCAACACAATCTATCTATCTATCTATTGACCTTTCGAGCCGTAACCGGCCCATAGGGCGTAGACCAAGATACACCTTCTCCTACATGAATTTTGTGTTCTAGCAGTTTTCTTTTAAAGATATTTTATCAAATCTCGCCATCTGTCTCTGTTCTGTGCAAGCAATCTACACAACAGAAAAATAACTAAGGAACCTGGCAGTCTTTGCACAAAAGGCCATAGGTTGTCAAAAGTGACCAGCTCACAGCTAAAAGAGATACTATCTTCATCATCGTCTTTATCATCATTATCATTGTGGTGCATATCACATAAAAGTGGCCACATAACAAGACATAAACAACAAAACACAACTATCAACAAATGCTATGAAAGCAACAGACTAAGAGGACACAAAACAGATAGATAGATGGAGTATAATAAACACTGTGAAACAATAGCAGATAGGACACCCAAAGAGTAAAAGTCCAAAAACTACCTCTACCTCCGTTTGGAAGGGAAACAGACAAATGAAGAAGGTGTTTTGAGATGCCTTAAAAACATTCTCTCCCCCCCCCCCCCATGTAATAAGATAAAGACAAAAGACATTCTTCTTATTTCTTTTCTTCCTCATTTGCCTTTCAGCATCGAGGGATACAGTTTGTGGTCTTTTACTCTTCTGTTGTTGGGGACTTCAGGTTACAAGATGGTGGAATAGTGTTGTTCCATCGACTACTAAAGGATTTGCATTTGGAGACTGATTGATTTCGGGTCTTCAATGTAGTTCTCTGCATTAGAGTCAACTGGATGTTCTATTTAATAGATTTACACTGCTGCTAGCGAGTCCATGGACCTGCCAGTTGTCTTCTTTGACAAATCAAGTGTTGTCAATACAACCTTCCCCCATCATGGAATTGATATGTGGTTTACGTCAAGACATTGAGAGTTGTTCAGCAACAATTGTTGAATTTGTTTGATGCCAAAGACTCATAGTTTCTTAATCTGGAATGTTCTGCTTAAGGAATTCTGCGCCATCGCCATGGTGTTTTGTGTATTTCGGCTGCATTCTTTGGAGTGAAATGGAAATTATGAGTGTATCCATTGCTGTGTACTATGACATCCATTGCTGTGTACTATGACATCCATTGCTGTGTACTATGACATCCATTGCTGTGTACTGTGACATCCAATGCTGTGTACTGTGACATCCATTGCTGTGTGCTATGACATCCATTGCTGTGTGCTATGACATCCATTGCTGTGTACTATGACATCCATTGCTGTGTACTATGACATCCATTGCTGTGTACTATGACATCCATTGCTGTGTATTATGACATCCATTGCTGTATGCTATGACATCCATTGCTGTGTACTATGACATCCATTGCTGTGTACTATGACATCCATTGCTCTGTACTATGACATCCATTGCTGTGTGCTGTGACATCCAATGCTGTGTACTATGACATCCATTGCTGTGTACTATGACATCCATTGCTGTGTGCTATGACATCCATTGCTGTGTGCTATGACATCCATTGCTGTGTGCTATGATATCCATTGCTGTGTGTTATGACATCCATTGCTGTGTGCTATGACATCCATTGCTGTGTGCTATGTCATCATGATATTGTAAGCTATCCAACAACCATTATTAGATTTGTTCAATGCCAACTACACTTACAAATTACAGCTTCTTAATATGGATTATTTTTTCAGGTCAACCAAAGGTTCCACTTTAGGGATTCTGCGCCATCGCTATTGTGTTTTGTATGTTTCGGCTGCATTCTTTGAAGTGAGTTGAGCATTGTGGGTGCATCCATTGTTGAGTGTGCTACACCATCATGATGAACAATCATATATCCCTATGTTTTAACGCTCATAAGGAGTTAAATTATATAGTTCTTTTTATGAATTTGCAGCCCTAGTGCAACTCCAAGATTTTCATATTAACCAGGAGAAATGTTGTCTAGATTCAGAAGAGCTGTGAGGAGATCAGGGTAGACTTGTAAACCAGTTTATCATTTCACGCTGCTGGTTATGCCAGGGGGCACTTGGTCTATGTTGATAATCTGATGACTAATTTAACTCTTACATTGACCGCATCTGCTGTTATGTTTCCCACTGTTTTTAATATTCCATGAATCCATCTTTTAAAGGTCAGTCCTTAGGTCTGGTGTTCTCGCAGCGTTTATTAAAGGCTCGTTGTGTCATATTGTGATCTTTCTGACTATTATGTGGCCAAACCATTTTATCTGTTGTTTCTTTATGTATTCAATGGCAGGAAATATTCCTAGCTTTGTTCTTGGTTCTTCACTTTAAATCTTATCTCTCAGGCTGTTTCCTGTCATGTGTCTAACAGATTTCACTTTGGTAGTGGTTATTTTTCTCTTTGTTCTTGGGTCTAGTGTACACTTCCGCCATTAGTAGCACAGCGTTGGAATGAAGATTATGTTTTAGAGTGCCCAGTTTGTCTCAAGGGTTATTTCTTTGTTGGATAGCAATGGTGACATCTGTCCAATGATTTGACAAGCTTTGCTGCAACATGAGTCTATTTCTGCTACTTTTAATTTATCCATTGTCATGAGACTTTTTGGAGCCTCAATGGCTGAGGGGTTAGTGTGCTTGTTTTCTGATAAGAAGGGTCCAGATTCAATTCTCAGAAGTGGCAGATATTTTTTAGACCAACAGGACTCTGGGATTCACCCAGGCTCAAAAATTTGGTACCAGAAATTTTTTGGCGAGTAAAGGTGGTCTGGCATGATTTTGACCACAATATCCAAAAATATATGTGGTCAGGAAAAAATATGGCACTAACACCATGCACCTAGTAAGGCAAGGGAAGGAACCCAATAATAAATTTTAAAAATAAATAGACTTTCAATGTTTTTGAATTTCTCCACCTGTTTTAATTTTCCTGCTTCCTATTACAACGTTGATGTTCTGTTTAGTTAAAATCGTTATAAACATTTTAAATTACGTGAAATAACAAGCAGGAGTTTAATTTTCAACAGAGTCAACATTTGCTTAAAAAATAACATTGACATCACTTACTTGTTGTGCAGTTTCCATTTTGAGTTAGATTAAAGAAATTGTCCATACAAAGACAACGTTCTTTATTATCTAGAGCCATGACACAGTTTTGAGCGTAATCTTGACATGAGCCACAAGCGTTACATTCTCCACCAAACAGGGATTCTGGGATACAAGAATGTTCTGTGCTTTTATTAGGTATAAGAAATCAGAACCATCATTAGGAAACACAGTATATAGGAGACCCAGCAATAGGAGACCCACCAATAGGAGATCCACCAATAGGAGACCCATTAATAGGAAACCCAGCAAAAGGAGACCCACCAATAGGAGACTCATCAATAGGAGACCCACCAATAGGAGACCCACCAATAGGAGACCCACCAATAGGAAATACATTAATAGGAGACCCAGCAATAGGAGACCTATCAATAGGAGATCCGCCAATAGGAGACCCATCAATAGGAGACCCACAAATAGGAGACCCACCAACAGGAGACCCACCAATAGGAGACCCATCAACAGGAGATCCATCAATAGGATACCCATCAATAGGAGACCCACCAATAGGAGACCCATCAACAGGAGACCCATCAATAGGATACCCACCAAGAGGAGACCCATCAATAGGAGACCCACCAAGAGGAGACCCATCAATAGGAGATCTATTAATAGGAGGCTCACAAATAGGAGACCTATCAATAGGAGACCCACCAATAGTAGACCCATCAATAGGAGACCCATCAATAGGAGATCCATTAATAGGAGGCTCACCAATAGGAGACCTATCAATAGGAGATCCATTAATAGGAGGCTCACCAATAGGAGACCTATCAATAGGAGATACACCAATAGGAGACACACCAATAGGAGACCCATCAATAGAAATGCCATAAATCTGTAAGGATTACTTACTTTCCTCTATCTCTGTTGTCTTTCAACATGATGGGAAATGGAGTGGTCAGGTCAATCCTCTCGTAGTGTGTCTTATTCATGGTGCTCACCATATTGTCTGCAATTTATTAACATATTATCTTTCCAGTCTAACTTCTCCAACTGCTTCTGAGTGTTGAAGTGCTTGGGAATGAAATATGCTGGTGATCATCTGGCCAAACAATTTAATCTGCTTCATCTTAATGTTATCCAGTATTAAATGCAACACGAAATGTTTTAGCAACATAATGTGATCATCCGACCAAGCAAATACCATTTTGTAATGAATTGTGAAAGGGCAAGGAGGAGAGGTAGGCTGAGAAAGAGGTGGGAAGATATCAAAACATGGACAGGCCTCAACATTGTAGAGTCCAAAGGAATG
The DNA here is from genome assembly GCA_032433765.1 of Megaustenia siamemsis. Classification (NCBI taxonomy): domain Eukaryota; kingdom Metazoa; phylum Mollusca; class Gastropoda; order Stylommatophora; family Ariophantidae; genus Megaustenia; species Megaustenia siamemsis. The sequence goes on along the minus strand of JAVIAB010000107.1, from coordinate 10,105,586 downwards.
ACAGAAGATAGGGTGAAATGGAGAAGGTTGACAAAGTCTGTCAGTGGTGCCCCAACGACCATTGAGGTTATTATACGAATAAGGAAGAAGGAAGAAGGAGGAGGAAGAAGGAGAGGAGGAGGAAGGGTGGAGACAAGGGAGAGAAGGAGGAGGGGATGGAGGAGGGAGGAGAAGAAGAAGAAGAATCCAGCATTTTTGTCATCCCAACTCTTCTCACTATATCCTCATTTCTGATTTTCTGTCTCTCACATTCAGCATTCTTCTCAGACATCTCACTTCTGATGATTTTTCAATTTTCTTTCATGGCTGTTAATTCCAAGTTTGGCATTTGTAACAAAGTATTGGGAGAAGTATTGTGTTTTATAGTGCTCTATTTGTATTTGATGCTACTTGTTTGTTTTGTAATATTCGTAGTAGCGATTTTCTTGGTCTTCTTTGTCTTCTTTCATCAGATGGTTTCCACAAGAATACCTGATGGGGAAGTCTTTCTTCATTCATTTTCAGTACATGACCGATATGGGAGCCGTGATAGCTCAGTGGTTAGTGAACTGGACTGCAAAGGACATGGGGTAGGGTTCGATCCCAACCGATGGCTTCCGGGTTCACCCAGCCTTAAATGGGTACCAGATTTTTTTCTGGGAAAGTAAAGCGGCACGGGTGTAATACCGACCAAATTACCCCAAAAATCATGTGCTGAAGGTCTGTAAAATTTATGGTCACTAACACCATATTCCCTATACACCGCCACTTGACGGGGGTACTTTACTTTTTACATGATCGATATATTCCAAAAGCCATCTTCTTATAAAGCTTGACACATATTCCTGTTTAGTTTTGTGTGTATTCAGTTATTGTGTTTTGAAATGTATTCTCTCCAACTTACATTTGAGATTCTTCAGACACATTAATGACGTATATGCTTTGACAAAAATATGTTACCTTTGAAAAAATAAAGACAAAATTGTTTGTAACACATATACAGACACAAGCATATAAATTACATACATACTAGTGCAAATTGTTAAATTTGGTCCTACAAAGACATTCTCTGGATAAAATGATGTTCCTGATAACTCAGATACTAAGGTGAAATTATACTGGCTGTCCGGATGTAGACCTGAAACTTGTCCACCAGTAAGATTTAAGTACAGCAAATGTCCATCTTTAGGGATCCAGTCAATGTTATAATCCACACCTGACGTCGAACTGGTTTTCTCCCAAACGAAGGTCACTGTCGTTGCTGAGACTGTGGTTGATAAGAGTGACACCTCATAGTCATTCTCTGAAAGAAAGGAATGAAAAGTCATCCAATGATTTAAGTTCAAGGTGGAAATAGGCATAAAGAATAATAAACATATGTAATGACAAAGGTTTGTCACTAAGCTAGTGTAAGGTAAGTAAAAAAAGTAAGTAAAGTACCCCCGTCACGCCAAGTGGCGTATAGGGAAATATGGTGTTAGTGACCCTATATTTTACAGACCTTCAGCACATGATTTTTGGGGTAATGTGGTCAGTATTACGCCCGTGCCGCTTTACTTTCCCAGAAAAAAATCCGGTACCCATTTAAGGCTGGGTGAACCCGGAAGCCGTCAGTTGGGATCGAACCCTACCCCTTGTCCGTGGTAGTCCAGTTCACTAACCACTGAGCTATCGCGGCTCAGTGTAAGGTAAGGGAAACATAAATATATATCACACGTTACAGCGTTAAAAATCCACATATAAACCACATATTGCAGCTTTTAAAATTAATATATAACCACATATTGCAGCTTTAAAAATCCACATATAAACCACATATTGCAGCTTTTAAAATTAATATATAACCACATATTGCAGCTTTAAAAATCCACATATAAACCACATTTTCCGCTATAAAAATTCACATATTAAACTACATATTAATGCCATTATCTTAGTTATTATGGGCACAGTCAGAAAAAAGAACCTTAGTGGGCATATAAGAAGACTTATCAACTAATGCAGAACTGGAGCCGTCAGTCGCTGGACACTGTGAGACTTGCTGAGGAGGGGATCTGAGCACTTATGGACATGTTCGAAGTGCAATGATGATGAACCGTAAATACTCAACAACTCGATATTGAAACATTAAAAATCCACAATATTCCTGAAATTCTGTTACCTTTCAATATCAATGAAACGGGGCCTCGGTAGCCTAGTTGGGAAAACCACCCGACATGACTACCGACGTTCAGACAACCCGTGTTCGATTCCCGCTGGGAGCAGTGTGAATTGTACTCGTGGCCGAAAAAAAAAAATACCCTGACAGTCGACCCAGCCGTTGGCAGAAATGGGTACTAGGGTATTACCCTGGGAAGGTGAGGAATGTCGCCTCGCATCTGAGTTTCGATGCTTGAGGAGACACTATACAGAAATCATCGAACATTTCTGGATAGGTGGCCGAGCATATATGGGTGGAAACTCACATGCTAAGACGCCGGTTCAAGTCTCATACTTTACCTTTACCTTATCAATGAAACATTGAATGTCTGGGTTAATGCTCTGTGGTGTGACTTGTACTTGGTGTTCATTATGAAGTCAGATATTTCCATTGATTCACCACTATTTGCTTTCCTCCTTTTCTCATGAATTCTAAGTGTTATTGATCTCTGGTAAAAGCTCCATGGTGGAGATTGTGTTACTTGTCCAAACCATTTGATTTGTTGTCTTCTAATATGATTCACTAACATGACAGCAGGCATCAAGTCCCATAATGAGATTCAGAAGCTTGTCTAGATTAGGAACAAGATGAGATATACACTAAGTGTCCTGTCTGATGACATTGGAATGATGTTATATGTTAGAATGTAATTCAGCACCTGTGTGAAGTCTGATGACATTGGAATGATGTTATATGTTAGAATGTAATCCAGCACTGATGTAACCTCACCTTTTTTCTACATATTAAGTTTATGTTATTAAATCCAACAAACACAATTTTGTAAAAGGTAAACATATGTACTTGTACAAAGGAATACCTATTACCACCAATAAAAGTCTTATTTAGTGTATATTCATGCCCCTTCACATTGTAATACCAAAGCCAAACATGGTGACTTATGACTAAGCATAAATGAAAGTTTGTCACCACAGAGATGAGATGTCTGAGAAAAGTGTTTGGAGCGACCAGAACAGACAAAATCAGGAACTTATATTATAAGAGAAAGAGTGGATATTTAGCCAATCTTAAGCTACATACAGAAACAACAAATAAACTGGTTTGCCCATCTAGAAAGAATGTCGTGTGACTCCTTACCATCTATCTATCTATTGACCATTCGAGCCGTAGCCAATGCGTAGACCAAGATACTCCTTCTTTTATCTGAATTTTTGTTCTAGCAGTTTTCAATTCTTTTAAATATATTTTATCAAATCTTGCCATTTGTCTCTGTTCTGTGCAAGCAGCTCTATCTCACTCCTTACCATACAAAGTATAAATTAATAGAGGAGAAGGGAGAAGAGCAAGAAACAAGATCCAGAATAAGATGGATAAACAACACCAATGGAATGCTACAACAACAACAATTGGCAATGATTTAAGCCACCAAAAGGATGAGAACCAAAACTTTGTATTTCTCTCAACATCTGAATGGGAACAAGAGGATGTAAAGGAAAAAGAGAAACTTACTTGTCATTATTGAAGAAATCTGGATGCTGACAGTTTTCTCTGGATAGAATGTGTCTGATGGCAACGTTGAAATAATGGTAAAGTTGTAAGTTGTTGCCGAAGTCAGGCCAGACAGGTGAGCTCCTGTCCTGCTGATATAGTCCAAATTTCCAATATCAGGTGACCACTCCAATGTTAAACTACAGTTTGCAGGAAGCTGTTTATCTGGCCATGTGAATGTCACTGTTGTTGCTGTAGTTGATGTTAATACATCTGTTACCTTGAGATCATCCACTGAAAGTTTATCAACAAATCATGAGAAAAGAAACAAATTTCTCTGTTCCCCCACAACTAATCCATTTAATTCTCCACCCTTAAATAAGCACTAAAATAGCAAATGTGCTTTAAGCAAACTGTGATATCTCCACCGCCATTTGGCAAAACACATCTGACTCCATCATAGTATTTATTTTTGGGCTTCTAGGTTGACTTTCCTCTCAGTCCTTACTTGGCTGAGTGGGTTAGTCTATTTCCTGGCCCACCTCAGAGAAGTAGAGTGGGTTAGTCTATTTTCCTGGCCCACCTCAGAGAAGTAGAGTTGGTTAGTCTATTTTCCTGGCCCACCTCAGAGAAGTAGAGTGGGTTAGTCTATTTTCCTGGCCCACCTCAGAGAAGTAGAGTTGGTTAGTCTATTTTCCTGGCCCACCTCAGAGAAGTAGAGTTGGTTAGTCTATTTTCCTGGCCCACCTCAGAGAAGTAGAGTGGGTTAGTCTATTTTCCTGGCCCACCTCAGAGAAGTAGAGTGGGTTAGTCTATTTTCCTGGCCCACCTCAGAGAAGTAGAGTGGGTTAGTCTATTTTCCTGGCCCACCTCAGAGAAGTAGAGTGGGTTAGTCTATTTTCCTGGCCCACCTCAGAGAAGTAGAGTGGGTTAGTCTATTTTCCTGGCCCACCTCAGAGAAGTAGAGTTGCCTTTCTATCAGCTATGATTCTCTGATCCTGACACAAGCTGCCAGAAACGAGTCACTGACCACCTTTAGCTCAAATGTTGTATGGTATCTTATATGTTGTACATATTAGAGAAACCATAGTGGGTTCACTTTTCATTCAGGAAACCAGATCTTGGAATCAGACCTGTGTTGTTTACTGGCTTGGATTTATGTGTTTAATTTATAAAGTTTATTATACCTGATGAAGGATTTTACCAAAACATCAGAATTTGTCTTGTCTTTCTATCAGCTTAGCTGTTCCACATTTTATGATATATTCTGGATATTCCCAATATTTTATATTCCCATCTTTGAATATTACCATCATCTGATATTTCCATTAAGAGATATCCCCATGTTCCTCAATATTGAGTGCAGTCTTCACATCGAAGGTTTGCTACCATGGAGCAGTATTCTGCTCTGTCTCTTGCTTTGATAGTGCAGGTTGTCATAGGCTGACTTGTCTATCTTTTGATGTTACTCATCTATGGTAGTCTTGGTTTGCCTCTGCCTCGTTTATCTTGTATTTTCTCTTCCACGATTACTTTTAGTAGGCTACTGTGTCTTTTAACATGCCCCAAAAATCTCATTTGTCTTGTTTGAATTATGTTTAGTAGTTCTCTTTTCATTTCCATAATCAGTTTGCAAAAAAAAAAAAAAAAAAAAAAGAATTTTAATTTTTTTAAAATCACAAGCAGATAAAAAGTTCAAATTGTGAAACAGAACAATTAATTAATCTTACAGCTAACACAAACTCCTGTTCTGTTATTAAAATAAGAAGCAGAGTCACAAATGCAAAGATAGAAACCATCAGCAGCCTGATTACACTTCGTCTTCTCCTGGCACTCTTTATTTGTGTTTGGATCACAGAACCCAAGGTAGGGAGAATCTGATAAAGCAACAGAAAAAGAAAATATTATTATTGCATGTTTCAAAGTAATTAAAATCTGGCTCAGTAAGAAATAAAATATAATCTTAATCAATCTGAATACTCAGAAAATAATGGAAACAATCAAACAATGAAACAATGAAACAAGAACAATTTGAAAAAAGAAGATACATTTATAATAAATATAGGCTACTATAATTCATCATCATCATCATCATTGAGTGCCTTCTCCGCATCGAATGTTGGCTACCATGGAGCGCCATTCCACTCTGTCTCTTGCTTTGATGGAGCAGATTGTCATAGGCCGACTTGTCCATCTTTTGATGTTACTCATCCATGTTAGTCTTGGTCTGCCTCTGCCTTTTTTTAACCTTGTATTTTCCCCTCTGATATTACTTTTATTAGACTGTTGTGTCTTTTAAGATGACCAAAGAATTTCATTTGTCTTGCTCTAATTGTGTTTAGTAGTTCTTTTCTCACCCTTAGTCGTCCTAAAACTTCCTCGTTTGTTTTCTTTTCTTTCCATCCAATTCTACCTATTCTTCTGTAAATCCACATTTCAAAGGCCTCAATTTTCTGTTCTGTTTTCTGGTCTAATGTCCATGTTTCTGCACCATACAGGAATATTGAGAAAATGTACCATTTTGCTATTCTTAGGTTTAGCCCTGTTGTTATTTGTTTTGATGTTAGTATATTTTTCATGGCATTGAAATTACTTTTTGCCATACCTATTCTTTTATTTATTTCAGTTGTACATTTTCCATCACTGGTTATAGTATGTCCCAGGTAGTTGTAGTTCTGAACTGTCTCTAGATGTATTCCTTCATCTTTGATATTTAATTGTAGGTCTTGAGAATTTCCTTTGTTTATGATCATAGTTTTAGTCTTTTTGATATTCATATCTAGTCCATATTTCTTGCTTGTCATGCTTATCATATTAAGCAATTGTTGTAGGTCTTTAGGATTTTCCGCTAGTAGTACAGTATCATCAGCATATCTTAGGTTATTGATTATATACTATAATTATCATATATCATGTACCCTGCCGGTTGGCGTAGGCGATCTTGTCCCTCCACAATCTTCTATCTACAATGATCTGTTGAATCAGTTCTGTTGTTGACTGTTTTCCATGCCATGACACCAAGCTATCCAGTATTTTCTTTCTTTGTCGTCCATGATCTCTCTTTCCTTTTATTTTGCCAGTTGTAACCAAGTATTCCAACTTTCCTCTTCTCATGCTGTGCCCGAAAAATGTTGATTGCTTCTTTCTGATGTTTTTTAAGAGCTCCCTTTTTGTGTTGGCCTCTTTGAGAACTTCCTCATTGGTCTTTTTATCTGTCCAGGGAACTTTCAACATTCTTCTGAGAAATCTCATCTCTGTGGCCTCTAACCGCCTTTTCATTTGTTTGTCTACTGTCCATGATTCGCTTCCATAGGTCAGAATTGGTTCTATATAGCACCAATGAACTCTCTTTCTCATTTTTATTGACATAGATTTGTTGCATAAGATATTTTTCATTTTCTGAAATGCTATTTTGGCCTGAGCTATTCTGCTTTTTATTTCTGTGGTGCATCTCCCATCTGATGTAATTATTGTGCCCAAGTATTTGAAACGTTGCACTTGTTTTAGATTTGTCTCTTTTATTTTTATGCTGCATGATGGTGATGATTGTTTCTTCGACATAACCATTACTTCTGTTTTTTACTATTCAGACTGACACCTTTCTTATTGCTTTCTTCTACTATTATGTCTATAATATAATTACGATCACAGTATTCTTCCCAAAGAAGGTTTTCCAGTTCTGGTCCAAAATGGAGGATTATTTTTCTTCATCTTGCTCTAGACGGGATATCGGTGGCCTAACAAGTGGCCATCATGAAACCTCAACTGCTATTGAAACAAACATCTTGACTTTCAAATAGACTACAAAATATTTTCCTCATTTTACACAACTTTTTAATTAATTAATTAATTATTAATGTTTATTGTGTTTTACTAACATTATTTCCAAACATTTTATTTGTGGAACATGCAACTCATGCTAAATAATCTTATATCATCATCATCACCAGGTACCGAGCCTGCTGGCATAGGTGATCATGTCTCTCCACAACTTTTGATCACAAGAGTTATTTATAATTTCTATTGTTGACCTTCTGCCAAGCCATTCTCTTAAGCTGTCTGTATCTTTTCTCTTTGCTTCCCTCTATCTCTTCGTCCCTCAATTTTCTCAGTTGTTGCAATATATTCCAGATGTTCTGTTCTCATTACATGGCCAAAAAATTATGATTGTTTCTTCCTAATATTGGAAATTAACTCTCTTTTTGCTTTGGCCTCTTTCATAACGTTTTCATTACTCTTCTTAGCTGTCCATGGTATTCTCAACATTTTTCTGTAAAACCACATTTAATCTTACACATATATATATATATAATATGTTTTAGGTTGTCATACACACATATATATAATATGTTTTAGGTTGAATTCAAATCAGGATCTAGCAATCTTTTCAACTTTTGGGCCCTAAAATCGTAACCAAAATTAGTTTCTGGAATGTCAGAACAATGACTGTCCCAGATAGTGAAGTCAGCAATGACTTTCAAAAACCTTGATAAAATATGGAAATCAAAATTACTAAACACAAAAACAAAGCTTAGGATTTTCACTTGATTATCTACCCCTACATATGCATGTAAGAGCTATATTACGCCCGTGCCACTTTACTTTCCCAGAAAAAAATCTGGTACTCATTTGAGGCTGGGTGAACCTGGAAGCCGTCGGCTGGGATCGAACCCTACCTCTTAAAATTTTCTAGTCCAGTTCACTAACCACTGAGCTATTGCGGCTCCCCAACAATATCTTACCTGTCCAAAATGAAACTACTGAAGAGGAAATGTTTTTCCCACTTTGGTATGAATTCCCCGATAGATAAGATTCAACATAAAGCTTATAATAAGATGCTGAAGTCAGAGAGGACAGCTGCCATTCAGTGTCAGTGATTCTGTTGATCTTTCCTTGAATGGGATCCAGGTGAATCTTGTATGTCAGTGAACTCAGTTGTAAATCTGATATCCAGGTAACATTTGCTGTTGTTGTTGATGCTTCAACAGTAATGTTGATTACTTTCAGCTCATTCACTGAAAAAAAGATTACATCAACAGTGTTAACAAGATCAAAGTAATACAGAATATTTTAACAAAATTAAAGTAATACCAGGATTGTTAACAAAATTGGTAACAATAACAGCACTGACAAAATTAAAGTAATACCAGGATTGTTAACAAAATTGGTAACATTAACAGCACTGACAAAATTAAAGTAATACCAGGATTGTTAACAAAATTGGTAACATTAACAGCACTGACAAAATTAAAGTAATACCAGGATTGTTAACAAAATTGGTAACATTAACAGCACTGACAAAATTAAAGTAACACTAATATTATTAACAAGATTATAACAATACCAATACCGATTAGGACAACCTAGAGAAATGCTAAAGAGAACATAGAAGCGAGAAGCAACAACTGCAAACATCAGACTCTTTCTAAGTTGAAGAGGCTCTCCCAGAACAGGGACGAGTGTTGTAATTAAATATAGGTACTGTGCAAATTCTGACACTTAACAGCATAGATCATAGGGGCTGTGCAAATTCTGACACTTAACAGCATAGATCATAGGTGCTGTGCAAATTCTGACACTTAACAGCATAGATCATAGGTGCTGTGCAAATTCTGACACTTAACAGCATAGATCATCGAATAAGGAGAGTAAAGTCTATGTCCTTGGTGTTGTATTTGACTTGAAATGATAATAGTTAGACAGATTAGATAGATAAATGGGTAGACAGACAGACAAATAATGGATGGATGGATGTATGGATGGATGTATGGATGGATGGATGGATGTATGGATGGATGGATGGATGGATGGATGGATGGATGGATGGATGGATGGATGGATGGATGGATGGATGGATGGATGGATGGATGGATGGATGGATGGATGGATGGATGGATGGATGGATGGATGAACAGACTGATAATAAAAGATGGATGGGTGGACAGATGGACAAAACACTGCTAAAACTAAAGTAACACTAATGTTGTTAACAATATTATTGCAATAATAAAACTAACAAATTCAAAGTAACATTAATATTCATCATCATAAAGATATAGTTGTACTTACTGGTGTTGGTGATCATGTCACTCCACAACTTTCTATCTCTACAGTTGTTAAACAATTCTGCTTTTGACTTCTTACCAAACCATTCTCTACAAATGTTTAGTATCTTTTTTCTCTATTTTTCTCTATCTCTTCATCTATCAATTTGTTCAGTTGTCACAACATGGGGCTGTCCAATGTGCATTGATAATGATCTGTTGACTCTTCTTCCTCTCATCTCCCTGTGGAGCATAGGCCTTCAATGAATACTTTCATCTCCCTGTGGAGCATAGGCCTTCAATGAATACTTTCATCTCCCTGTGGAGCATAGGCCTTCAATGAATACTTTCATCTCCCTGTGGAGCATAGGCCTTCAATGAATACTTTCATCTCCCTGTGGAGCATAGGTTTTCAATGAATACTTTCATCTCCCTGTGGAGCATAGGCCTTCAATGAACACTTTCAGCTCCCTGAGTAACATAGGTCTTCAACAAACACTTTCAGCTCCCTGTGCAGCACAGATCTTTAACAAACACTTTCATCTCCATGTGCAGCATAGGTCTTCAACAAACACTTTTAGCTCTCTTTGCAGCACAGATCTTCAACAAACACTTTCAGCTCCCCGTGGAGCATAGGTCTTCAACAAACATTTTCATCTCCCTGTGGAGCATAGGTCTTCAACAAACACTTCCAGCTCCCTGTGGAGCACATGTCTTCAACAAACACTTTCAACTCCCTGTAGAGCACAGATCTTCAACAAAAAATTTCAGCTATCTGTGGACAACATGTCTTCAACAAACACTTTTGAAGCCATTCTGGTTTTTGCTATTCTTTTAAGATCATTCATGTCTTTCCCATCACTTCATCTCTGCTTCCACCTGTCTTCTCCAAGAATTTGGTCTTCCTGATTTGTTGACTAAACTAAACTAAACTAAACTAAACTAAACTAAACTAAACTAAACTAAACTAAACTAAACTAAACTAAACTAAACTAAACTAAACTAAACTAAACTAAACAATATATTCCAGCATTTCTCTTCTATTAACATGATCAAAAAGCAATTATTGTTTCTTCCAATATTGGAAATAAATTGTCTCTTTGCTTTGACCTATTTAAGAATCTTGGTTATGGATTATTTGTTGTTTTCAGTCCTTTACTGTATTTTAGGTTCCATCAAAAACACTTCAATCTGGTTATAAAAATTAAAATGAGAAAAAACATATACCGAGAATAATCCTGACTAGATATCACAATGAGGCAACCTGTCACCAGTGAAAAAATTCTACAGAAGTTACAAAAACATAGACAAGGAAATCAAATATTCCATTCTTGAAAAAGTGAGACTTATAACAGAGAATATGAAGTCATGTAGTAAAAAAAAGAAATGGGGGCTGTGGGATCAATACCTCAACTGAGTACCATAAACCATCTCACTGGCATTGTCAGGAAAATCACAGGGAAAGAGGAAGCAGTGAAAGCCCTGCAATACATGGGGAAGAGGAATCTCAAAAAGCCATCAATGATATTATCCTTGACCAAAAGTAAAAGAGAAGAAAGTCCAGGATTAAGGAAGGATGGATGCAGAGTCCTTGTCCATGACCAATATTTCAAAATGGGGCTAAAAGAGCTTTGATTGGCTGATACATGCACATAATTAAAGTTTTTGTTACTTCAGCTGAAATATGTCACTTTGAATCTGTAGTTTCTTCAGGCTTTACCCTCTCCTGGTCTCTGGGTAGTGAGATCCAATGTTTAGCCCTCTCAGGGTAGTGAGATCCAATGTTTAGCCCTCTCTGGATAGTGAGATCCAATGTTTAGCCCTCTCAGGGTAGTGAGATCCAATGTTTAGCCCTCTCATGGTAGTGAGATCCAATGTTTAGCCCTCTCAGGGTAGAGATATCCAATGTTTAGCCCTCTCTGGGTAGTGATATCCAATGTTTAGCCCTCTCTGGGTAGTGAGATCCAATGTTTAGCCCTCTCAAAAAACACTGAAAATCAGGAGATCCCATGTGCACTGGATGCATGTTAAAGAACCCTTGGCAGCTGAAAGTAAAAGAGTTGGCCAAAATATGGCCATTGTCCAGGCTAAATTTTTAAGCAAATCTATCCCTGCCAATGATGGATGTAAAAAAGGTAAGTAAAGAGCCCCCGTCACGCCAAGTGGCGTATAGGGAATATGGTGTTAGCGACCATAAATTTTACAGACCATCAGCTCATGATTTTTGGGGTAATGTGGTCGGTATTATGCCCATGCCGCTTTACTTTCCCAGACAAAAAATATGCTACCCATTTAAGGCTGGGTGAACCCGGAAACCGTCGGTTGGGATTGAACCCTACCCCTTGTCCTTTGTAGTCCAGTTCACCAATTACTGAGCTTTTGCGGCTCCCATAGGTGATCATATCTCACCACAACTTTTGATCTCAACATCTATTTATCATTTCTTTAGATGGGTCGGGTGTAAATATTTTGATTTTGCTGCTTTGCCACAAACTAGTGACACAACACATCTATGTCCATGTAATGGGTGAATGCCAAAGTGAAAAAAAAAATTATCTGTACATCATTATCCCCCTTCTGAAGCTCTTCAGAATAAGTGCCACACCTCCTCTCTTCTTTCTTTCTTCACTTCCTCTTGTACCCATTTGTGTGTCAAGGGAGATACAAAACTCTGGTTCTCTCCCTCCTGATGGCTTCAATCATTGTCAGCTGATGTTGTGGAGTTTCTTTGTTTGTCCATCATACTCTTTGTCTGCCTCTTGCTCTACTCCCTTCTCCTCTTTTAAGGTATGCTTTGTATGGTAGGAATCACTTGCCTGATTAAATTTTAACAGAACCAGAATATAGAAATTTTAGGAATGTGGAGTGACAAAAGTCACATTGGAAAGGAAGGTATAAGGTAGATGAGACAGAGGCAGACCAAGAATAAAGTGGACTGATAAAATCAAAAGGTGGAGAGGTGAACCTATGACAACATGCACCATGTGGACAAAAGAGAAAATAACATGACGCTCCATAGTAACCAACTTTTGATGTGGAGATGACATCCAAAGATAGAATGAAGAATATGGCTGAAAATAATTCAACTTACAAGATGTGCAGTTCCCACTTTCTGTTAGGTTGAAGAATGCATCCTCACAAAGGCAGCGAGTGCTATTATCTAAAGTCATGGAACAATTTTGATAATCGTCTTGGCATGTGTCATTTGTTTTACAGTGTTCTCCATACAACGATTCTGAAATACAAAAATGATAAGTGTATTGTTAAAATATAATAAATAAATGAAAGACATATAAATGCATGGAAACTAAATCTGAAACAGAGGTCAAAAGATGAATTATACTTTGAGAAGATTACAAGGCAGAATAAGACAGAGAGGATAGTAAATATGCTGTTTGTCTACTCTCCAACAAAAAGTTAAAAAAGCAAGAGCAGAACAGAATAGAATAAAATAAAATAGAATAGAGTAATTGTCTACTGAAAAGATGACTGATGAGGCACAAAACAGAATGAGATGGCATGTTGATCGCAAACAAAGACCTCCTGATTTCTATGAAAAAGAAAAATCACAAACTCAGGTAGTATGGCCATACATCTTACTCATCAGGTTTGGCAAAAACCATAAAGCAAGGAAATGGAAAAAAAACAAAGTAAATAAATAAGACCAACAAGTAGATTGGAAGAAAACAGAGAATGAATAGGCCTTGACAATGTCAGCTTATAATAGAGCAGCTGCAACAAGAAAGGAATAGAGGAAGCTGCCATCAATGCTGCCCAATGATTAGATTTACTGGAGAGGAAAGTAGGAAGCTAATAAAGACTGTTACTCACAGTCAGCTTACTCTAAAGTGTTTATTGTTTCTCTATCTATCTATCTATTGTCCTTTCGAGCCGAAGACGGCACATAGGGCAGAACCACAATCTCAAAAACAGAAACCTTGCGTGCCAAAGTGGCACATATTGCAGAGATCACTGCTCTAAAATATATGGCGCTGTTTCCATAATAATACTTTTTACAATGACAGTTTGTCAAGCCATAGATCAACCTCCTTAGTCACCTCTTATGACATGCCTGGAAGGTCACAGTGTCATTAATCTTTACTTCCCTCATAATGAGGTCCCGGTAACACAGGAATTTATTGTTTAGTTATACACAATTTAGTTTATTATTTTCATGCCACACTATTATATCTCTTATCCTTATGACATCTCCTACAGACAAACTGGTACAAAATGTAGGAAATACATATTTTTACGTGTTGTATGTTTGTTTCAGCTGAAGTCCTATTACACCAAAATGTTGTTTTGGTTTGTGTTGTCCACTTGTTATGTGAAGCTTTAACCATACTATTTTTATTTATTTTTTTTTCAATATTTTTTCATTTCTCCTCACAATTAACTTCACTTCAGCTTTGCATTTTGGTGTATTTAATGTGCATTTCGTTGCCTTGATGCTACAAAATGTAGCACAAGTTTTTTTTTAATTTTCAATGAACCAACAAGATCAAAAAAGGGATTTAAAAGCTTGGGCAATACAGAATCTGCATACACCATGCACCAACTTGTGTTATGAAAAGGTCATTAAAAGAGAAAACACAAGAATGAAGATACGACAAAAACACCATTGCCAGCCTCAACATCCAGATTCATTTGTTCTGTATGTGACCATGACTGTCATTCTAGAATACGACTACCTACTATAACAAATGATTTATCGTTTGACATAAAGGTTCTTCTTCTTCTTCTTCTTCCTTTTTTAGCTCCCAGTGGAGCATAGGTCTTCAACAAACACTTTCCAAGTCGTTCTGCTTTTTGCCATTCTTATAAGATCATTCCATGTCTTCCCCGTCATCTTCATCTCTGCTTCTATCTGTCTTCTCCAAGAATTCCTTGGTCTTCCTCTTTGTCTTTCCCCTTGGGGATTCCAAAAAAGGGCCTGTTGTGTAATACTCTGTTGGCTTCCGTAGTGTGTGTCCTATCCAGCGCCATCATCTTCGCTGTATCTCTTTATTCACTGGTATTTGACTGGTACATTTCCATAATCCTGGATGGTGGATTTACTTTTTCTCTCTTTGACATGTCCATGTTTGTGAAGTTTTTTTTCGGCTTATTTTTTTACAGTATGGGATAGCCAGTCCCATGCCCAACCCTCCTTTCTTGCCTCTTACGATATTTGCCTGTTAGGGTACAGCCTACAGAAAGATTATTACTACTTTATTATTGTTCCAACACTTATAATTTATTAATTTGTAAATATTAAAAGACATTTTCAAATCATCCTTTTCCAGATATTTATATTAAACATGTTTATCTGTGCAATGTAATAATAAAACATAAATAAACATTTAATGTGCCAGTGAGAAGGGATATTCTTTTTAACAAATATTATTTTTATCTTTCAGGAAATTCATATATCGGAGGAACAATTTAAAACAGGGGCACCTCAGTTAGTCTGTCATTCATTCATGCATCCATTTTCCGGTCAGGTCAAAGTCCTCCCCAATTGACGATTTTCTGCTAATTCATGTTTGTTTAGCTATTCTATGCTACCATCAGAACAACAACTACCTTGGACATACTATAACCAGTGATGGAAAATGTACAACTGAAATAAACAAAAGAATAGGAATGGCAAAAAGTAATTTTAATGTCATGAAGAACATACTAACATCAAAACATATAACACCAGGGCTAAAACTAAGAATAGAAAAATGTTACATCTTCTCAATATTCCTATATGGTGCAGAAATATGGACATTAGACAAGAAAACAGAACAGAGAATTGAAGCCTTTGAAATGTGGATATATAGAAGAATAGGTAAAATTGGATGGAAGGAAAAGAAAACAAACGATGAAGTCTTAAAACAACTAAAAATGAAAAGGGAACTACTAAGCACAATTCAAAGAAGACAAATGCGATTTTTGGAGCATGTTAAAAGACGCAACAGCCTACTAAAAGTAATCCTGGAGGGGAAAATACAAGGTAAAAGTAGTAGAGGCAGACCAAGACTAACATGGACGAGTAACATCAAAAGATGGACAAATCAGCCTATGACAACCTGCACCATCAAAGCAAGAGGCAGATCAGAATGACGCTCCATGGTAGCCAACCTTCGTTGCGGAGACGGCACTCAATGATGATGATGATGCTACCATCAAAAACACCAATGAGGAAATTCTCACTCAAAGAGGCCAACACAAAAGGGAGCTCCTAAAAATCATCAGAAAGAAACAATCAACATTTTTCGGGCACATCATGAAAAGAGGAAAGTTGGTTATAACTGGCAAAATAAAAGGAAATGAGATCGTGGACGTCAAAGAGAGAAAATACTGGATAGCTTGGTGTCATGGCATGGAAAGCAGTCAACAACAGAACTGATACGATGTACTATAGATAGAAGATTGTGGAAGAACATGATCGCCTATGCTAACCGGTATGGCACATGATAATGATGCTACCATCTATTGCTTACATTTCTAGTACCACATTTGATTGTTTCCTTTGTCAGCTGTCAGTCATTGTTTCCTTTGTCAGCTGTCAGTCATTGTTTCCTTTGTCAGCTGTCAGTCACTGTTTCCTTTGTCAGCTGTCAGTCATTGTTTCCTTTGTCAGCTGTCAGTCACTGTTTCCTTTGTCAGCTGTCAGTCACTGTTTCCTTTGTCAGCTGTCAGTCACTGTTTCCTTTGTCAGCTGTCAGTCACTGTTTCCTTTGTCAGCTGTCAGTCACTGTTTCCTTTGTCAGCTGTCAGTCACTGTTTCCTTTGTCAGCTGTCAGTCATTGTTTCCTTTGTCAGCTGTCAGTCATTGTTTCCTTTGTCAGCTGTCAGTCACTGTTTCCTTTGTCAGCTGTCAGTCATTGTTTCCTTTGTCAGCTGTCAGTCATTGTTTCCTTTGTCAGCTGTCAGTCATTGTTTCCTTTGTCAGCTGTCAGTCATTGTTTCCTTTGTCAGCTGTCAGTCATTGTTTCCTTTGTCAGCTGTCAGTCACTGTTTCCTTTGTCAGCTGTCAGTCATTGTTTCCTTTGTCAGCTGTCAGTCACTGTTTCCTTTGTCAGCTGTCAGTCATTGTTTTCTTTGTCAGCTGTCAGTCACTGTTTCCTTTGTCAGCTGTCAGTCACTGTTTCCTTTGTCATCTGTCAGTCACTGTTTCCTTTGTCAGCTGTCAGTCATTTTTTGTGCTATCTTAAGTACCAATGTTTTATAATGGTCATTCGTTCATGTTTCTGTGGGGCTTATTGGTTAGTGTGCTTGCTCTCTGAACAGAAGGGTATGAGTTTAATTCCCAGAGGTTGTGGATATTTTTTTTTAAGACTGTCAAGGCTGCTGGGCTTATCCAGCTCTAAAAATGGACATTTGAGATTTTTCTGGGAAGTAAAGACACCCTGGCATGATACCGACCACGTCATTCAAAAACCTACTGTGTTCATGGAAAAAAAAAATGGTCACTCGCACCATATTCCCCATGCATCTAGTAACACCCATCTATATAGTTTTATTAAAGCCTACAGGTTAAAAGGGAAATCCCAGAAACACCCAAAGTTTGTGATGTCTTCAACTCTGCAAACTGTAGATGGCTGACATTATTTTATCCAAAACCACCTCTGCTTGCAAAGTTGAAAATGTCAGACATTGGGAGATTCCTTTCAGCCTGCAGGCCTTAGCAAACTGTAGATGGCTGTGGTGTAATACAACAGTGGAGGGAACCTTTACTTTTACTTTCTTCACTGGTACATATATATGACAATTGTTGTTATTGCCTGTCCATTTTGTTTCTTTTCTCAATGTTTCTTGAGAACAGTGCTAGTCAGATATTTTGTCCAGATAGGTGATGGGATTAATATCATTTCAGGGAATCTTAATTTCCAGAAAATAAACACCTCCAGAACCCATTGCTAAAATACGGATGACTTAAAGGTGAGTTGGCAGGGAGAAAAAAAATTACCCCTATTTGGAATTGAACCAGCTGGTCTGATGATGAGCACTACTAACCTGTATCAAAGAATAAAATTACAGGTCAATCAATTCTAATGTGATGATCTATATAAATAATAGGCCTACATAAGAATGAATATACGTATAGAATATAAGTTCACTTAAATTTTACTTACTTTCTCTCTGCTCTTTAGAGAAAGAGATCAGAAGTAGGATAGTAAAGACATAAAGTGAATTTTAAAAACATGGATAAAATATAGAAATCAAAAATACTAAGCAAGAAAATTAAACTTTAAATATTCAACTCAAACAATTTATCAGTCTTTACCTACACATGTGAAAGCTGGAAAACAACAAAAGAGATTGAGAGAAAACTAAATGCTTTTGAAGACAAATGCCTGAGAAAAATACTGTGTACAATGGAATGATTTCAAAACTAATATAAAGATAAGAGAAATGGCCATACAACCAACGATCTCATCTACAATTAGGATGAGAAAATGGATATATGTTGGACATGTGAGAAAAGACAACAGGACAATTCCAAAACAGGCTCTTCTATGGGAAACATCAGGATACAGAAAAAAAGGAACACCTAAGGAGATACTAAAAGAACACTTATAAGAGAAGCAAATTTGGAAGGCATGGACTCAATTAGATAAGATCAAATATCTTGTCAAAGAATAAAAACTGATGGTGAAAAACACTATGAGCCCTATTGAGTTATTAAGTTATCGAGTTATTTGTGGGTCATCATCATTGCACTCCAAACATGTCCATATGTGCTCAGATCCCCTCCTAAGCAAGTCCTGCAGTGTCCAGTGACTGACAACTCCAGTTCTGTGTTGGTTGATTAGTGTTCTTACACACCCACCAAGTTTCTAATTTCTTGCTGTATCCATT
Organism: Megaustenia siamemsis; assembly: GCA_032433765.1. Classification (NCBI taxonomy): domain Eukaryota; kingdom Metazoa; phylum Mollusca; class Gastropoda; order Stylommatophora; family Ariophantidae; genus Megaustenia; species Megaustenia siamemsis. The sequence goes on along the minus strand of JAVIAB010000107.1, from coordinate 10,087,082 downwards.
GTAACTCCCATCGCTTTCAGCTGAAGGAGTGATGTGGACTCATGGTTGTCAAAGTCCTGTGTCCTTCCCACATCTCAGAGGGCATTGATGATGTCCACTTGATCTATTGGTTGACTGTCTTCAATGACAGCACATTTAGCCAACCTGTCAGCTCTTTCATTTCCCTGTACTGTTGAGCCTTATGCAACATCTAGTGGCGTAGCAAGGACCAAGATCTCTCTTCTGTTTTCTTCATGTGTCACGGTATTGAGAAAAAAAAAGTACTCAAATCAAAGCTCTGAAGGTTACTTCATTTAGTCACAGTGGCTGGTTCATTTATTTCAGCAATCCATTGTTGTTATTGCCTGTACATTTTTGTTTCTTTTCTCAATGTTTCTTGAGAACAGTGCTTGTCAGATATTTTCTCCAGTTGGGGGACCTCAGTGCCTAGTTGGAAAAACCACCCGACTGGGCTACCAACAATCGGACAACCCGCGTTCGATTCCCACTGGAAGCAGTGTGAGTTGTACTCTTGGTTGGAAAAAAAGTACCCCATGGTCAATCCAGCTGCTGGCAGAAATGAGTGCCAGGGTATTACTCTGCGAAGGTGAAGAATGGCGCCTTGCATCGTGAGTTACAGAAGTCTCCGAACACTTCTGGATAGGCGGCCGAGCACATATGGGTGTAAACTCGCGTGCTAAGACGCCAATTCAAGTCTCATTCTTTACCTTGACCTTTGTCCAGATATAACATTGTTATGTGATAAGATCACTAGGTTTGTTTTTTTTTTTCTTGATGTAATTTAGCACTATTGTTACCTTCACCTGGACATTAAATAAGAAAACAGGGCAGAAAATTGAAGCCTTTTGAATGTTGATTTATAGAAAAAATGGAGAGAATTTGGTGTAAGGTAAAAAAAAAAGATTTGAGTCAGCTAAAAATATATTTTAAAAAACTACTTAACAGAATTTGAACACCGACATCTACAATTTTTAGGACATGCAAATAGACATTTCACCATGTTCCATAACAGTTGACGTAGGCGATCATGTCCTTCCACAATCATCTATCCACTGTGCATCATATCAGTTCTGTTGTGGACTGTTTACCATGCCATGACACCAAGTTCTCTAGTATTTTCTCTCTTTAAAATAGACACAATGCCAAACTAAAAGTTATCTTAGAGGGGAAAGTACAGGCTAGACAAAGCAGGAGCAGACCAAGGCTAAAGTGGGCTGATAACATCAAAAGATGGACTGGTGAATCCTATTACAGTGTACACAATCAAGGTAAGAGACAAGAGTAAAATGGCGCTCCATGGAGGCCAACCTTCGATGTGGAGATGGCACTCAATGAAAAGTTACACCCACTCTTTTTCTTATGTTTTCATTTCTGTGTCGCCTCTAGTTACATTCATAATTTTTAAGGTATCTCAACTCCATTATTTTAAATCTTATTCTGCTTTCTACTATCAAAACCCATATTTGACATTGTTAACATAGTGTGAAAATAGTCTGTGTGAAAATAGTCTATGTTATTATGCGCAATATTTGTGTTGATTGTTTCCAATTTATTTTGGAGAATTGACATCAATTGTCCTATTATTGGAGTAAAATAATGTAAATATAAAGTCAAAATCTAAATTAAACTTACTTGTCAACACTGAAGAAACCTGGACAGAGACACTCTTCTTAGAATAGTATTTATCTGATGGCAGCGAGGAAACGATTGTGAAATTATAAAGTGTCGCTGATTTGAGGCCAGTAACATAAGCTCCTGTATTGCTAACATTGTCCAATGTTCCTTCTTGTGGAACCCATTCTAGAACAATTATGCCTGATTCAGGGAGTTGTTCAGTTAGCCATGTTAATGATACTGTTGTTGCTGTAGTTGATATTGATGATACAACCACTTGAAGATTGTTCACTGAAAGTTCAGAAATAAAAGTGAAAGGAATATAATGTGCAAATGTTTAACCTTTTAGCTCACATAAACTCATAAAGACAAGTGGAACAATATTAAAACAGGTAAATGAATTTAAATAATTGGGACCTTTGTTAACCTCAGGTGGAAGATGTACAATAGGTTATGGTTATGGAAGGCTCCGGTATCACTGCAAACGAATGAAAATCCATAATTTCTCAGCCGCCCGTGCCAGTGGAATCATCCGAATTACTAACTCATCTCCCAAACAAATAAAGGTAGCTGTAGTCCCCATCATAGCAGTCTCAGCACATGCCAAATGACATAAGGCGAAACTGCACAGAAAGTGAACATAGCCAACTGTTCCTTGAACAATAGAGGTGAGATGCAGAATGGCTCAGGCAAAAGCAGCTTTCTAAAAAATGAGGAAGATACTATGCAATCCATTTTTGACAATAGAAACAAGAAAAAGAGTTCTTAAATGTTATGTAGAGCCAGTCTTAACATATGGATGTGAATCATGGACAATAGGACAACAGACAAGAAAATCACTAGAGTCTGTAGAAATGTGGTTTTACAGAAGAATATTGAGAATACCATGGAGAGCTAAGAAGAGTAATGAAAACGTTCTGAAACAGACCAAAGCAAAAAGAGTGCTAATATCCAATATTAGGAAGAAACAATCATCATTTTTTGGCCATGTAATGAGAAGAGAGCAGCTGGAATATATTGTAACAACTGGGAAAATTGAGTAGAGGGAAGCAAAGAGAAAAGATATCAGACAGCTTAAGAGAATGGCTTGGCAGAAGGTCAACAACAAAAATGATAAATAACTGTCAAGATCAAAAGTTATGGAGAAACATGATTACCTACATCAGCAGGCTTCATACTTGATGATGATGAAACTCATTGCATCTGTTCATTTGTCTGTCTGCCTGCCTATCTATTCTCCTTTTAAGCTAAAGAGGGCCCAGAGGACAGAAATTCTAAACTTTCCATGGCCGATGATCTCTACTTTTGATATTCAGACTTTGCACAGGGCTCACATTATATCTTACAACATGAATAGCAAGTTAAAAAACATCTTGCGAGCAAGCTAATTGGTTATAACCTTTTACACGCAAGAGACAAATGAATATACAATTTGAGATGCCATTTCTCAGCAGTTCTGTATAATCTGATTGCTGAAAAATATCAGAAATGAATTATGAGGACAGTAATTATTTAATGTAAGCTCCCTGCAGAATACTTTGATGAAATAAAATCAGCATTAATTCTATTCTATTGTCCCTTCGAGCTGAAGATGGCTCATCATTTGTCTTATATACACTATAGCAATATTCCCCATTTGCCTTATGGGTGCTAAAGCCATTATTTCCTTTTCGCTTTAAAGTGTGATGGGAACCCTTATTTAATCATTTTGAAAAGCTTGGTTTTACTTTGTAGTTCTGCTTTTAGGGCTCATACTTTACACACATTTAATAAATGATGGATGTGACAGGTGAGTGCTCCACAGATGTGACAGGTGAGTGCTCCAGCCAGTTTAATTGTAGTGCAGATAATATTTTTATCTTCTCATAAAATAAATGCCCAAACAATTACTTCCAAGTGTTTCTTATTATTTAGCTTTTCACTGATAAGAAAAATAATAAACATTTATAATACAACTTTTCACTCATAAAAAAAATTAACACACATTTATAATACAACTTTTCACTCATAAAAAAATTAACACACATTTATGATACAACTTTTCACTAATAACAAAATAACACACATTTATGATACAACTTTTCAGTAATAACAAAATAACACACATTTATGATACATGACAACAAAAGTAAAATCTTACAGCTAACACAATCATCCACTGTTGTGTTGAAATAATTTGATGAATTACACATGCAGTGAAATTGTTGATCATTTGCCCAGTTACATTCTGTATTTTCCTGACATTCTTGGTTTGTATTTGGGTCACAGTAGCCCAGGTGTAAAACATCTGAATTGACAAAAGAATATAACAAATAATTAATTCTAGCATGCTTTGTGGCATTTAACAAACCTGGCCATAAGAAAACAGAAATTTTAAGTTTAGATCACAGAGATAGAGCAAGAGCTGACCAGGATACCAACACTGACAAGAAATACTCTTATATCATTATAAGTAACAGGTGTCCTAGCTGAAAACCTACTGACTGGAGACAGACATTAATAAATAAATATTATTATACAGGGAAACTTCCGAGGCGATAATCAGCGAATCAATTCAGAGGAAGGGGTATATTTACATCACTTGGAAAAAATGACAAATAATCAACAACAGAAATAAAAACAAAGAACAATATATGGTCTGAAGAAGGATCGAACCCGTACTCCTTGGCACAACGCCTTGCCATGAAAAGCCAAACGCTAGGTAACGCTGCCAGCTCGGTTAACTGAAAATTAGCCATCATTAGCGATGTCTTTCATGCAGGTGTTTTCATGACTATAAAATAGGGCTGAAAACCTACAGAGCTGCAACATTGTTTAGAATTTTGTTTTGGCCTTCACCTATGTAAAACTGTAACCATGCCCTTTTTTTTCATTTTTTTTTAGCCTTTTTAATATTTTCATTCTTATCATCAGTTTTACAGTAGCTTTGCATGTTTATGCTTTTACCCCATATATGTAACATATAAAAACAAGCTGTATGGAGTTTTGAGCTGCCAAATACTTTCTTTGAAATTATTAACATTGACATCTACATATGTAAGCAGTCTTCTTCTTTTACCTTTTAGCTCCTGGTGGAGCATAGGTCTTCAACAAACACTTTCCAAGTCGTTCTGTTTTTTGCCATTCTTTTAAGATCATTCTTCCCCATCATCTTCATCTCTGCTTCTATCTGTCTTCTCCAAGAATTCCTTGGTCTTCCTCTTTGTCTTTTCCCCTGGGGATTCCAAAAAAGGGCCTGTTGTGTAATACTCTCAGTTGGCTTCCGTAGTGTGTGTCCTATCCATCGCCATCGTCTTCGCTGTATCTCTTTATCCACTGGTATTTGACCGGTACATTTCCATAATTCCACGTTAGTGACTTTGTCCTGCCATTTCCATCCCTTTATTCTGCGCAAGCATCCATTAATGAAAGTCTGTACTATCGTGATTGTCAATTTTGTCATTCTCCATGTTTCACAGCCATATAATAGGACCGACTTAACATTTGAGTTGAAAATTTTTATTTTTGTATTTAGCCTAATTTCTTTGGATTTCCATATGTTTCCCAGTGCAATGAAAGCTCCTCTTGCTTTTGATATCCTTATTTGGTATCATTTTCTGTTCCTCCCTCTTTATCTATATTACTGCCCAGATATATATAAGATTGTACGTCTAGTAGAGGTATTTCTCCTAGTTTTATATGGTTATTGCCAACTGCATTAATTCTCATAATATTGGTCTTATCTCTATTAATCTTTAGTCCTAGCTGTTGTGATCTTTCATCTAATATACTCATTTTATCCTGCATCTGTTGATGGCTGTGTGATAGGAGAGCTATGTCATCAGCAAAGTCTAAATCATCAAGTTGTTTGGTCAGTGACCACTGGATTCCATTTCTGTTGTTTTGAGTTATTTTCATAATCCAATCTATAAAAACAAGCTGTATGGAGTTGTGAGCTGCCAAATACTTTCTTTGAAATTATTAACATTGACATCTACATATGTAAGCAGTAGAAGACGAATATGATGATGAATTGAGTTAAATAGTTCTTTTTCATAATCACCATCACCATGTGCCATATCGGTTGGCGTGGGCGATCATGTCCTCTTACAATTATCTACAATTTTGCCTCTTTGAGAATTTCCTAAATCGTTTTAGCTGTCCAGGGAACTCTCAACATTTTTCTGAGAAATTGTATCTCTGTGGCCTCTAATCATCTCATTTGTTTGTCTACTATCCATGATTCACTTCCATAGGTCAGAATTGGTATAGCTACCTGGGGTCCATCATTAATGACAAACTATTTTTAGACACAGAAAATGATATCCGCACTGATAAAGCTGCTAACACATTCACTCGTTATTCTAGGCATGTTTGGCAAAACAGCAAACTGACAACCAAAACAATGGCTGCAGTTTACAATGCCTACATCAATTAGTTATCCTTCTGTATAGCAGTGAATCATGGACAACTTATGCAAAGTAGGAGAGAAGGCAAAATGCATAACATATACAATGTCTGCGCCATATTCTTGGTTTTACCTGGAATGACAAGGTGACAAATGTGGAGGTCATCACTCGCACAGGCCTCCTGAACATCTACATACCGCTCAAACAACAGAGGTTACATGGCTTGGCAACTTACACCACATGAAAGATGGCAGCATACAAAAATATATACTCTATAGACAACTAGCAGATGGCAAAAGAACTAGCTGGGGCACCCAAAACTTTGATTTGTAGGTATAAACGTGAAATGAAGACTCTGACCATAAACCCTGCAGCCTGGGAAGAAATAGCTGCTGACCGCAATCTTAAGAAACAAGAATCGATCAGATTCATACAAAATGAGAATGTACTGTGAAAGAAAAAAAAACATTTGATAGGGGTGCTGCAAAATCCATAGTCAACCATGACTGACAGAGGTTACCATATAATTATAACAATTTTAGTCTATTATGATTCATATCCAATCCATATTCTCTGCTTGTTTTGCTTATTTTTTCTCATCTCTCTCTTCTCCTCCTCTTTTACCCATTCGTGCGTCGAGGAAGATACAAAATTCTGGTTCTCGCTCTTTTGAGCAGCTTCACTTAGTGTCAATTGATGTTGTTGTAATGTTTCTTTGATATTGTCTGTCCATCTTACTCTGGACCTGCCTCTTGCTCTACTCCCTCCTCTTTTAATTTATGCGTTGTATGGTAAGGAATCACACAGCATTCTTTCTTGATAGGCAAACCCGTTGATTGTTTCTGTATGTAGCTTAGGATTGGCTCAATGCATACTCTTTCTCTTATGCCACGTACGATTCTGTCTTTTCTGGTCACTCCAAGCACTTTTCTCAGACATAAATAAGGCTTATTTTTTAATTAGTTAATTTTTTAATACATACAAACATATCACAAAAATGTGAAAAGATTTCTAAATTCAATTACTTTATAACTCTAAATACACTTATTTTCATCATCATCATCATTGAGTACCGTCTCCACATCGAAGGTTGGCTACCAAGGAGCGCCATTCCGATGTCTCTTGCCCTATGGTGCAGGTTGTCATAGGCTGACCTGTTCATCTTTTGATGTTATTCGTCCATGATAGTCTTGGTCTGTCTCTGCCTCCATTACCTTGAATTTTTCCCTCCAAGATTACATTTAGTAGATTGTTGTGTCTTTTAACAAGCCCCAAAAATTCATTTGTCTTATTCTAATTGTGTTTAATAGTTCTCTTTTCATATTTAGTTGTTTTAAAACATTTGTTTTCTTTTCCTTCCATCCTATTCTACCTATTCTTCTATAAATCCACATTTCAAAGGCTTCAATTCTCTGTTCTGTTTTCTTGTCTTATGTCCATGCTTCTGCCCCATTAAAGAATATTGAGAAGATATAACATTTTGCTATTCTAAATTTAAGCCGTGGTGTTATTTGTTTTGATGGTAGTATACTTTTCATGGGATTAAAATTACTTTTTGCCATTCCTATTTACTTACTTTATAATTCTAAATTCACTTACTTTATAATTCTAAATTCACTTACTTTATAATTCTAAATTCACTTACCAGTATAAAATCCTAATTGTGGTGAGGAAATGTTTGTCCCCTTTTCATATCTATCACCTGGCAGGTCAGACTCAACAGAAAAATAGAAGAAGCTGCTCGGGAGCATTCCAGAAACATAGGCCCCTGTTCTTGTGACATTTATGTTTTGTCCTATGTCAGGTGTCATATGAACCTTGTAAGTTACAGAGCTCACTTGTTGATTCGGTATCCAGGTAATGTTTGCTGATGTTGTTGATCTTGTTGTAGTTATGTTGGTCACTATCAGATTATTTACTGCCAGAAAGAAAATGTCATGTAATGAGAAGGAAACAGCTGGAATATATTATGACAACTGGGAAAGTTGAGGGACATAGAGATAGAGGGAAGCAAAGAAAAAAGATACCAGACAGCTTAAGAGAATGGCTTTGCAGAAGGTCAACAACAGAAATGATAAATAGATGTTGAGACCAAAAGTTGTGGTGAGATATGATCACCTATGGGAGCCGCGATAGCTCAGTGGTTATTGAACTGGACTACAAAGGACAAGAGGTAGGGTTCGATCCCAACCGACGACTTCCGGTTCACCCAGCCTTAAATGGGTACCGGATTTTTTCTGGGAAAGTAAAGTGGCACGGGCATAATACCGACCACATTACCCCAAAAATCATGTGCTGAAGGTCTGTAAAACATATGGTCACTAAAACCATATTCCCTATATGCCACTTGGCGTGACGGGGGCTCTTTACTTACTTTACTACTATGATCACCTATGCCAGCAGGCATGGTACTTGATTATGATGATGATATAAACTAATTGACTGACTGATTAATTCATTGATTAATTGACTCATTGATTATGAAGAATCTACATCACTGCATTTAAAGCCTGAGTTATTGAAAAAAAAGTGGGCACTAATAACATATTTCTCATATATCTTAATAGAGGCAAGGTGACTTTCTGCACCAGAGCTGGAAATTGTCAGCGACTCACAGCTAAAGACTTGAGTCAGGATCGGTGAACTAGAATTGTCCAGACCCTACTCCACCTCATTGCGGTGCCTTTAGAAACAGACTAACCAGTTTAGTCTAGTTAAGCTTGTAGGGATCAAAGAGGGAAGGCAATCCGGTACTCAAAAATGCCATGATAAAGTTGGATGTGTTGGGCTGGAAGACACAAAATACAACACAACGCATCTACACCAAAGGATGAATGATGAAGAGGTCAATCAATTCCTTTTGTAGTCACCGATTGAATGACAGAAAGAAAGAAAGAAAGAAAGAAAGAAAAAAGAAAGAAAGAAAGGATACATCTTAATCTTCTTATTCTTCTTTCCTTCCTCATCTGCCTTTCAGCGTCGAGGGGAGATATAATTTGCGGTCTTTTGCTCTTCTGTTTGCCTCTGTTGCTGTTATGTTTCCTAGTGCTTCTAATATTCCCTCGAACCATCTTTTTCGTGGTCGATCCTTGGGTCTGGTGTTCTCACAACGTTTGTTGAAGGCTCGTTGTGTTGTGTTTTGATCTTTCTGCCTTGTCGCCAAACCATTTTATCTGTTGTTTCTTTATAAATTCTATGGCGGGGTCTATTCCTAGATTTTTTACCAGTTCTTCATTTCTGATTTTATCTCTCAGACTGTTTCCTGTCATTCATCTAACGCATTTCATCTCAGTAGAGGTTATTTTTCTTATTGTTCTTGCATCTAGGGTCCAGGTCTAGCATTGGTAGCACAACGTTGGGATGAAGATAGTATTGTATAGTGCTCGTTTTGCCTGTAGAGTTATTTCCTTGTTGGACTTATACATCTTAATGGGTGCAGAAAACACTTATTTACATCACTGCACTCAGATAAACCCATAGATGTTCAGTCATCTTTAGCAGAAAATGGCAGGTGTGTATAATCATTACAACCTGTAGCACACTAGTTTTAGATACGCCTCTAAAGTTATCTTAACAAGTTTTCTTCATTCACTTGGAATTCAACATTGAATTAACCACTACACGGATAACTCTCCAGTAGGAACCAGGAGATAAGGGAAGCAACTCAAGTCTGGGTTCAAGAGCTTATGATCAAAGTCACAAAACACAACCTTGTTCATTAACCCCTTTATGGTAAAATAAAATTCTTAAATTTATTAAAGGACTACTAGAAAAATTGAGGCCATATTGTCAAGCATTTACAGACAGTCCAGTTGCTAATGCTATTTGTTGTTTTGACAGTTTTTTATGATTCAAGTGCACTGAAGTAAGAAAGCTAATGTAGGTACTCTCTTGTCAATGATAGTCATTTGGAATCATCATCTGTGCAGTTCAATATGACATGAAGTTTGACTTCGTTAAAAAAAACACAAATAAAAAAAGACAGCCATGTTACTGAGACTCTACAGAAAGTGTAGTACCATAAACCAATTTTGGTTACTTCGTGTTTTTTCTGTGCAATTCTATTTCTCATTGGTATTAAAGTGAATAGGGTAATAGAGGCAGACCAAGACTAAAATGGACGAGCAGCATCAAATGATGGACAAGACAACATATGGCAACATGCACCATTAAAGCAAGAGACAGAGCGGAATGGCGTTCCATGGTAGCCAACCTTCGATCAGGAGACGACACTCAATGAATGAATATATGAATTGAAGTGAAGAAGTGACTGCGATTACTCTTTTTTTTTATCAAATCCTTTTGAAATCAGCAGCTATGCAGCAGAACAGGACGTCAACCCCATCAACAGCATTGACTGACAAATCACTCATTCTCACCGTAAAAAGAAAATGTAAGATAATGCTTTGGAAGATGTGACAGGAGGTGCATGGTGGATGCCTCAGCTATAATTAAACTGCCTGCACCTCACCATGACTGTAAAGTACATTTCTGGGATAAATTTTCTTCCTTACCAAAGGTCACCATCATCATCAAGTACTGGGCCTGCTGGCGTAGGTGATCATGTCTCTCCACAACTTTCTATCTCGACAGTTATTTATCGTTTCTGTTGTTGACCTTCTGCCAAGCCATTCTCTTAAGCTGTCTGGTATCTTTTCTTATTGCTTCCTTCTATCTCTTTATCCTCAAGTTTTACCAAAGGTAGGACACGTATAATCACAAGTAGCCATATGGATGTTTATTGGTAACAAATAATAATACATAAATATTATTATATGGGGAACTTCCGAGGCGATAATAGGGAATAATAGAACAAATAAGTATGTGTTAGCACTCGGAAAAATTAACAGACAAACAACAACAGAAAAAAACGAAGAACAATATATGGTCCGAAGTGGGATCGAACCGTACTCACTGGCACCGCGCCTTGCCACGAGAGGCCGAACGCTTGGCACACTGCCACTCAGCCAACTAAAAAATTGGCTATTGTAGTAGTGTCTTCCACGAAAGGCGCTCTCAATGACTATAGCATAGGGTAACGATCTCAGACCGGAAATAAATTGTATATTTGTACTTTCCTATTAATGCAAGTATCTCCCAGTAGGGCTGAATACTTGTGTTGTAGACAAACATTTATAGGACGAAACAGCACGAATAGTAGTTTCCAGTGGTTATATCCTGGTAACAATAATAATACATAAATATTATTATATGGGGAACTTCCGAGGCGATAATAGGGAATAATAGAACAAATAAGTATGTGTTAGCACTCGGAAAAATTAACAGACAAACAACAACAGAAAAAAACGAAGAACAATATATGGTCCGAAGTGGGATCGAACCCGTACTCACTGGCACCGCGCCTTGCCACGAGAGGCCGAACGCTTGGCACACTGCCACTCAGCCAACTAAAAAATTCGCTATTGTAGTAGTGTCTTCCACGAAAGGCGCTCTCAATGACTATAGCATAGGGTAACGATCTCAGACCGGAAATAAATTGTATATTTGTACTTTCCTATTAATGCAAGTATCTCCCAGTAGGGCTGAATACTTGTGTTGTAGACAAACATTTATAGGACGAAACAGCACGAATAGTAGTTTCCAGTGGTTATATACTGGTAACAAATAATAATACATAAATATTATTATATGGGGAACTTCCGAGGCGATAATAGGGAATAATAGAACAAATAAGTATGTGTTAGCACTCGGAAAAATTAACAGACAAACAACAACAGAAAAAAACGAAGAACAATATATGGTCCGAAGTGGGATCGAAACCGTACTCACTGGCACCGCGCCTTGCCACGAGAGGCCGAACGCTTGGCACACTGCCACTCAGCCAACTAAAAAATTGGCTATTGTAGTAGTGTCTTCCACGAAAGGCGCTCTCAATGACTATAGCATAGGGTAACGATCTCAGACCGGAAATAAATTGTATATTTGTACTTTCCTATTAATGCAAGTATCCCAGTAGGGCTGAATACTTGTGTTGTAGACAAACATTTATAGGACGAAACAGCACGAATAGTAGTTTCCAGTGGTTATATACTGTAACAAATAATAATACATAAATATTATTATATGGGGAACTTCCGAGGCGATAATAGGGAATAATAGAACAAATAAGTATGTGTTAGCACTCGGAAAAATTAACAGACTCGGAATAACTCGGAATTATTTAATTAACTCGGAAAAATTAATTTAATAAAAATTAACATATTATTATATGGGAAGTTCCCCATATAATAATATTTATGTATTATATTTGTTACCAGTATATAACCACTGGAAACTACTATTCTTGCTGTTTCGTCCTATAAAATGTTTGTCTACAACAACAAGTATTCAGCCCTACTGGGAGATACTTGCATTAATAGGAAAGTACAAATATACAATTTATTTCCGGTCTGAGATCGTTACCCTATGCTATAGTCATGAGAGCGCCTTTCGTGGAAGACACTACTACAATAGCCAATTTTTAGTTGGCTGAGTGGCAGTGTGCCAAGCGTTCGGCCTCTCGTGGCAAGGCGCGGTGCCACTGAGTACGGGTTCGATCCACTTCGGACCATATATTGTTCTTCGTTTTTTTTTTGTGTTGTTGTCTGTTAATTTTCCGAGTGCTAACACTACTTATTTGTTCTATTATTGGATGTTTATTGCCCTGTCTTTCTGACAGTGATTTTTTCATGCCTCATCGATCGACTCATTGTCTCTTAGCCAAGCAGACACATATAGTGATGTTTCTGCACCATTAGGTGTTGCTGCACAGGGCTCCAGGATGTTCATGTCAGTGTTAATGCCGTTCATATTTAAGACACCTTAACATTAGATTACGATATCTATGCGTGAGCAATTTTTACAAACACGTTTGTCAAAATTGTTACACTAATTGTTACATTTGGAGTTTGGAAAATAGTATTTTCTTTGCTTTTGCTACAAAGTTTGTATTTACCAAGAAAAGACATGGACATTGGATGCGGTAATCATTTTCTGGCATAGGTTTGATTAGGCCTGAAATTCAACCGCATGACAAAGTGGCCACTAGAGGTGTTACGTTGCCTATTGAAACGTCAGCATTTCAGTCATATTTTTACTCCCTCTTAGTGTCGTTCGTGCTCTCCCATTTTACAAAGGTTCGTTAGATGTCTCGCCAACAGCCAAAGAGATTTCG
>JAVIAB010000107.1:9352374-9429900 GCA_032433765.1 Megaustenia siamemsis | reverse complement strand
AACTATATCACGGCTATACCAGGAATACGGTGACTGGTTGCACACTGACATTGAACTCATTGAGCTGGAATGTGGTTGTGTTATGTATTCTGATAAAATATTAGAGGGGTCGTGGCCTCCGTTGCCTCCTCTGAATATCCGCCACTGATAGAGAGCTAAAGACGTAGAGAAATCTTTGTATTTGTTTACCTTTGTTAGCACATCATATAATATGACACCTATGCGGTGGTCACCTATGTACATAGATATCAAATATGATTCATGGAATGTTCTCGTTAATGGTTGTAGTTCTGGTTGTAGTTCTGGTTGTTGGTTCGTTTCTCATGTTAGCTGCTCTGTCCTGAAAATAAAATATGTTTAAGGCACTGTAGTTTATTGCTGACATTTTAGTTGCTCATTTACAAAATTTGATCAGATAATGATTATTCTATTGCGGATACAATTTGATTAAAAGAAGTGTTATTGACTTTAAAATAACATTTGGGTAAATTCCTACTTTAGCGAGTTTCTGTTCGGAGTAACGTCCCTTTGCACTTTATTCGATATTTCTCTAACTTCCATTAGAACACATCTGGGTTAAGGTTAGGATTAGGGATATCCCAATCCTAAACCTTGAAAAAAAAAATTTTATTAAAAGGACAAAAACTAGAAGCAGATGATACATTTAAATACGCGCTATAAATAAGGGGAAGATCACTCGTTTAGCAGACAGACAATAAACAAGGACTTGACCAACATTTGTAGTTAAATATTTCCCATCGAAATGTGTTCAATCTAGAAATTGTTTGAAACGTTTATTAGACAACTACTAAATACAATTAAGACAAAAAAAATGACATTTTTGGTCATGTTAAAAGACACAACATCCTACTAAAAGTAATCTTGGAAGGGAAAATACAAGGTAAAAGAGGCAGAGGCAGACCAAGATTAACATGGACGAGTAATATCAAAAGATGGACAAGTCAATCTATGACAATCTGCACCATCAAAGCAAGAGACAGAGTGGAATGGCGCTCCATGGTAATCAACCTTCGATGCGGACACGGCACTTGATGATGATGATGTATGGAATTCAAAATTGGTTCCACTTCAAACTCTCTCTCTCTCTCTCTCTCTCTCTCTCTCTCTCTCTCTCTCTCTCTCTCTTAATCTTATTTTCTGATTATGATTCTTCTTGTCATTCTTACCGACTTTCACAAAAATTTCTGTTGTGTTAAATGTGTGTGTGTGTGTGTGATTTATTGTCATTGACTACGCCAGCAGTAGCTCGCAGTTACCACCATCATTGTTACCGCTGCTAAATACACAGTTGAGACAGAGGTAAACATAACACTTGCACGTGGAAAGGACTAGTGCTTCTAAACAGTTGTTGTTGTAGTAGTTGTAGTAGTTGTTGTTTTAGTAGTACTGGAGTAGTAATGGCAGTAATAGTAGTAGCAGAAGCAGTAGTAGTAGAAGTAGTAGTTGTAGCACTAGTAGCAGCAGCAGCAGTAGTAGTGGAAGTAGTAGTTGTAGTAGTAGTAGTTGTAGCAGTAATAGTGGAAGTAGTAGTTGTAGTAGTAGTAGCAGCAGCACTTGTAGTGGAAGTAGTAGTTGTAGTAGTAGTAGCAGCAGCAGTAGTAGTAGAAGTAGTAGTTGTAGTAGTAGTAGCTGTAGCAGTAGTAGTAGAAGTAGTGGTTGTAGTAGTAGTAGCAGCAGCAGTAGTAAGGAAGTAGTAGTTGTAGTAGTAGTAGCAGCAGTAGTAGTGGAAGTAGTAGTTGTAGTAGTAGTAGCAGTAGTAGTAGTAGTGGAAGTAGTAGTTATAGTAATAGTAGATGTAGCAGTAGTAGTGGAAGTAGTAGTAGTAGCAGCAGCAGTAGTAGTGGCAGTAGTAGTTATAGTAGTAGTAGCTGTAGCAGTAGTAGTGGAAGTAGTAGTAGTAGCAGCAGCAGTAGTAGTGGAAGTAGCAGTTGTAGTAGTAGTAGCAGCAGCAGCAGTAGTGGAAGTAGTAGTTGTAGTAGTAGTAGCAGCAGTAGTAGTAGTGGAAGTAGTAGTTGTAGTAGTAGTAGTAGCAGCAGCAGTAGTAGTGGAAGTAGTAGTTGTAGTAGTAGTAGCAGCAGCAGTAATTGTAGTAGTAGTAGTTGTAGTAGTAGTAGTAGCAGCAGTAGTAGTAGTGGAAGTAGTAGTTGTAGTAGTAGTAGCAGCAGCAGTAGTAGTGGAAGTAGTAGTTGTAGTAGTAGTAGTAGTAGTAGTAGCAGTAGCAGTAGTAGTGGAAGTAGTAGTTGTAGTAGTAGTAGCAGCAGTAGTAGTAGTGGAAGTAGTAGTTGTAGTAGTAGTAGTAGCAGCAGCAGCAGTAGTGGAAGTAGTAGTTGTAGTAGTAGTAGCAGCAGCAGTAATTGTGGAAGTAGTAGTTGTAGTAGTAGTAGCAGCAGCAGTAGTAGTGGAAGTAGTAGTTGTAGTAGTAGTAGCAGCAGCAGTAGTAGTGGAAGTAGTAGTTGTAGTAGTAGTAGCAGCAGCAGTAATTGTGGAAGTAGTAGTTTGTAGTAGTAGTAGTAGCAGCAGTAGTAGTGGAACTAGTAGTTGTAGTAGTAGTAGTAGTAGCTCTATCAGTAGTAGTGGAAGTAGTGGTTATAGTAGTGAGTAGTAGCAGCAGTAGTAGTGGAAGTAGTAGTTGTTGTAGTAGTAGTAGCTGTAGAAGTAGTAGTGGAAGTAGTATTGTAGTTGTAGTAGCAGCAGCAGTAGTAGTAGAAGTAGTTGTTGTAGTACTAGTAGCTGTAGCAGTAGTAGTGGAAGTAGTAGTTGTAGTAGTAGTAGCTGTAGCTGTAGTAGTGGAAGTATGGGTTGTAGTAGTAGTAGCTGCAGCAGTAGTAATGCAAGTAGTGGTTGTACTAGTAGTAGCAGCAGTAGTAGTAGTGGAAGTAGTGGTTGTAGTAGTAGTAGCAGCAGCAGTAGTAGTGGAAGTAGTGGTTGTGGTAGTAGTAGCTGTAGCCATAGTAGTTGTTGTAGTAGCAGTAGTAGTAGCAATTGTAGTAGTAGCAGTAGCGATGGTAATAGGAGTGGTGGTATTAGTAGTAGTAGTAGTAGTTGTTGTAGTAGTGCTAGTTGTAGTAGAAGCAGTAGTAGTAGTTGTAATAATAGTAGAAGCAGTAGTAGTATTTGTGGTAGTAGTAGAAACAGTAGTAGTAGTTGTGGTAGTAGTAGAAGCAGTAGTAGTAGTTGTGGTAGTTGTAGTGCAGTAGTAGTAGTATATGATATAAATGAATTATGAGATAAATGATATAAATGAATTATGAGATAAATGATCTAAATGAATTATGAGATAAATGATACAAATGAATTATGAGATAAATGATTAAATGAATTATGAGATAAATTATATAAATGAATTATGAGATAAACGATAGAATGAATTATGAGATATTTTGTATTCTGTAAGAAACAAAACCTGAACTTGTCTACTTTATATGTGATGTGAAGGTACACAGTTCTCAGAAAGTCTTCAAGGACAAGATCTCGAAACGACAAACCAATCGTTGTGTTGTGGAGTTTGCCTGCTTCTTTGGGAGGCACGGCCCGTTTAACCTGAGACTCTTCTGCGTTATATTAGACCATCATGGGCATCAAAAGATGAAGAGAAAACCGAAGATCACAGCGTGGTCAGCTCAATGTGTAAGGAGGCCCGATCTCACAAACCAAAACCAATATAAATAGTAGCTTGTTATCAATAGGGTAATTACGTCACAACTTGAGACATTGGCCATCACCATCGCTCTCGTGCTCGATCTGACCTCCTGACCTCCTAGAACTACAGGTAGGTTTCATTGTTTCTCCCACCTCTTACGATAACTACAGGTTGGCATGTGGTCACAGAGCGAGCACCCGAACGACGGCGATGGCCGGTGTCTGAGAGATCAAAATGGAACCTGTTGCATAAGCGATTGTTCCTTTTAAACAATGGGCAGACAACCTTTACGTTTCTATTACAACGATTGGTCAATTTTTAGAAATTTGTTGCGCAGCTTCAGAAGTGGTGACGTCATTATCCTATTGATGACGAGCTACTATTTATATTGGTTTAGGTTTGTGAGATCCGGTCTCCTTACACGTACATTGAGCTGGCCACGCTGTGATCTTCGGTTTTCTCTTCATTTTGGATGCCCATGATGGTCTAATATAACGCAGAAGAGGCTCAGGTTAAACGGGCCGTGCCTCACAAAGAAGCAGGCAAACTCCACAACACAACAATTGGTTTGTCGTTTCGAGATCTTGTCTTGAAGACTTTCTGAGAACTGTGTACCTTCAACATCACATATAAAGTAGAGAAGTTCAGGAATTTTTCTTACAGAATTTAGTATGAGTTCTAAGGTCAGGGACACCAGGAATATTCGCTACAGTGAGGACGTAGTGGTAAGTGTTTTTGTATTTGTTTCGTTATCAATACATTATTAAAACATTGAACTATTTTATATTTACTTTATAACTTTAGAGTCTGAACATTTTATTATCGGCCAAAAGCTCATTTCGTTTTCCACGACGTTATTGTAGTTCTATTTTACATCTTATCTCCCTTTTTGTTAACGTTAGCATTAGTAGTTCCTGACTGAGAACTAGCAAATTCAAAAATATAAAAATAAATTCATATTGAACTGTTTTATTCTTTGTCATGCTGCTGCAACAATTTACTATTCCCATTATCAGTGTCTCTGAATTGTTTCTCTTATTGTCATTATTATTTTAAAACCAAGAGACATTCAAGAACATAAAACAATCACTCCTCACCAACACTTCTAAACATAACAAATATTTTCAAGATTATTTATTTTTAAAAATTGCTCTCTAATCATCATTTATCAAGTTCTACAAGATATTATTTCTATTTATTTTCATTGACATTTCGTCACACACATTTCTACAAAGTCTCAACTTGATGCCTTCTTCAAGTTCACAAGTTCTGTCCGAGCCAACTCAATAATTCAAGAGTTAATATCTTTGCTTTTTTTGTAGGAAAATGTTGAATGAAAGAACCTTGAATCAAAAGGGAATTCGTTGAGAAAAATGTAGACTTTTGAATCAAAAGGGAATTCCTTGTGCATAATTGTAGTAGAGTTTTGAATCAAAATGGAGTTCGTTGTTATAACATGATGAAAGTTTCGTGATCTAGTTTATTCATGTTACTGCGGGAATATAATTATTGAACAACAAAACATGGTAAAGAGGAAAGAAGGAAATAAATAAGTTGAGAATTAATGAAATATGATGTTAATGTCTATACATGTATTACAATATGTGCATTTTAAACTAAAATTATAAACAATTATCTGTATGTCTTTCTGCTGTATTGGCATCTTTCTGGCTATTTGTTTGTCTGTATTCGTATTCGTTTGTCTATATTATCTGTCTGTATTGATTTCAGTTTTACTCTACGTCTTGCTCTCTGTATTGATATCTCTGTCTATATGTCTTTCTGTATTGGTATATGTCTGTCTATATGTCTATATGTACTGGTATTTGTCTGGTTATATGTCTGTATGTATTGATTTTTTTTTCTGTCTATCTCTTCAATGTTAATCCCATTTCAGTTATCTCCGGGAGAAAGGGGAGTGGGAGGTTTGGCTTTTATGACTGGAGAATAAAGGTCGCTTTTCTAGAGCAGTCGCCAAAACGTGATGGGGACAGAATATTTCAACATAATTGATGTATTCAAACAAAACAGCAGAACTGAGAATATGATTGACACTCACGCCCCAAATAAAGTAGACTTGAGCAAACACCAGTAGCTCTTATACTTGGGTATAATAATAACATCGGATGGAAGATGCACCACAGAAAAAAAGCAAAATAGCCCAGGGCAAAATAGTGTTTCTTAAATAAAAAACGTCTTGTGCAACAAGTCTATGTCAATAGAAATGAGAAAGAGAGTTCATCGGTGTTATATAGAGCCAATTCTGACCTATAGAAGGTAATCATGGACAATAGACAAACAAATGATATGACGCTTAGAGGCCACAGAGAGGGGGATTTCTCAGAAGAATTTTGGAGCTCCTAAAAACATCAGAAAAAAACAATCCATATTTTTCTGACACATCATGAGAAGAGGAAATTTGGAATATTTGGTTTCAACAGAAACAATACAGTAAAGAAAGATCGCGGTCGACAAAGAGAGAAAATACTAGATAGCTTGGTGTCATGGTACGGAACACAGTCAACAACATAATTTATGATATCAATGAATTATGAGATAAAAATGATATCAATGAATTATTAGATATTTTGTATTCTGTAAGAAACAAAACTTGGACTTTACAAAACTCTACTTTATATGTGATGTTGAAGGTATACAGTTCTTAGAAAGTTTTCAAGACAAGATCTCGAAAGGACAAACCAAAAAGTTCAGTTTTACTATACGTTTTGCTCTCTGTATTGATATCTCTGTCTATATGTCTTTCTGTATTGGTATATGTCTGGTTATATGTTTGTATGTATTGATTTTATTTTCTGCCTATATATCTGTCTGTCTCTTCAATGTTAATCCCATTTCAGTTATCTCCGGGAGAAAGGGGAGTGGGAGGTTTGGCTTTTATGACTAGATAATAAAGGTCGCTTTTCTAGAGGAGTCGCCAAAACGTGATGGGGACAGAATATTTCAACATAATTGATGCATTCAAACAAAACAGCAGAACTGAGAATATGATTGACACTGAGGCCCCAAATAAAGTAGACTTGAGCAAACACCAGTAGCAACTATTGAACACAAAAAACAATTTCAAAATGCGAATCAAGTTGTAAACGTCTAGAGCGTGCAAGAAAAAAGCTTCAAGAAGAAAGTTTCACATTTGTTGATTAGACAAAAACTTGATGGTTTAGCTTGTATGTGCTCTGTGTGCACACCGTGAGCTGTGTGTCTCATCCGTTTCGATCATGTTTCGATATTCCAATTGTTGATTAGACAAAAACTTGATGGTTTAGTTTGTATGTGCTCTCTGTGCACACCGTGAGCTGTGTGTCTCATCCGTTTTGATCATGTTTCGATATTCCAATTGTTTACGATGAATGATGATATCGTATGACAGGGAACAGTTGGCTGTGTTCACTTTCTGCGCATTTGGTATGTCTTTTGGCTTGTGCTGAGACTGCTACGATGAGGACTACAGTTACCTTTCTTTGTTTGGGAGATGAGATATTAATTCGGATGATTACGCTGGCACGGGCGGTTGAGCAATTATGGATTTTAATTCGTTTGCAGTGATACGGGGCCTTCCAAAACCAAATAACCAAATCTTCAGCGGAGGAAAGAAGATAACACAACTACTAAATGTTCAAGAAAATACCAACTCAAAATAATGTAAAGTGCCAGAAATAGAATGTCGTCGATTAGGTCATGGGAAACGATGTAGCGTTCTAGCGACATCTGGTGGGATTTTTGTTTTAAATAAAAGGCATGGTGGTCCTCACAGTGGACGGTGGTGGGAGGATGTGTCCAAGAGAATGTAAAATAAAGGAGGTGGAAGATACTGGGCCATAGGAAGTAGTAGAAATAGAAATAATATGAAAACCCGATGTCGACAGAGCGGTTTGACACCGCTGTCAAGGAACCCACAGGGAGAGGGTAAGCCACGAAGTTCTAGGAATACATGGGGAGAGGGTAAGCACGAAGTTCTAGGAATACATGGGGAGAGGGTAAGCCACGAAGTTCTAGGAATACATGGGGAGAGGGTAAGCCACGAAGTCCTAGGAATACATGGGGAGAGGGTAAGCCACGAAGTTCTAGGAATACATGGGGAGAGGGTAAGCCACGAAGTTCTAGGAATACATGGGGAGAGGGTAAGCCACGAAGTCCTAGGAATACATGGGGAGAGGGTAAGCCACGAAGTTCTAGGAATACATGGGGAGAGGGTAAGCCACGAAGTTCTAGGAATACATGGGGAGAGGGTAAGCCATGAAGTCCTAGGAATACATGGGGAGAGGGTAAGCACGAAGTCCTAGGAATACATGGGGAGAGGGTAAGCCACGAAGTCCTAGGAATACACGGGGAGAGGGTAAGCCACGAAGTTCTAGGAATACATGGGGAGAGGGTAAGTAACGAAGTTCTAGGAATACATGGGGAGAGGGTAAGCCACGAAGTTCTAGGAATACATGGGGAGAGGGTAAGCCACGAAGTTCTAGGAATACATGAGGAGAGGGTAAGCCACGAAGTTCTAGGAATACATGGGGAGAGGGTAAGCCACGAAGTTCTAGGAATACATGGGGAGAGGGTAAGTAACGAAGTTCTAGGAATACATGGGGAGAGGGTAAGTAACGAAGTTCTAGGAATACATGGGGAGAGGGTAAGCCACGAAGTTCTAGGAATACATGGGGAGAGGGTAAGCCACGAAGTTCTAGGAATACATGGGGAGAGGGTTAAGCCATGAAGTCCTAGGAATACATGGGGAGAGGGTAAGCCACGAAGTCCTAGGAATACATGGGGAGAGGGTAAGCCACGAAGTCCTAGGAATACATGGGGAGAGGGTAAGCCACGAAGTTCTAGGAATACATGGGGAGAGGGTAAGTAACGAAGTTCTAGAAATACATGGGGAGAGGGTAAGCCACGAAGTCCTAGGAATACATGGGGAGAGGGTAAGCCACGAAGTTCTAGGAATACATGGGGAGAGGGTAGGCCACGAAGTTCTAGGAATACATGGGGAGAGGGTAAGCCACGAAGTCCTAGGAATACATGGGGAGAGGGTAAGTAACGAAGTTCTAGAAATACATGGAGAAGAGAAACCATGGAACCCTCAAGAGCGTTGACCTGGACTGGAGAAAATTAGAGAAAATGTTCAAGAACAGGGATGGATGGAGAGACCTTGTCTGTGGCCAAGATGGAGA
This sequence comes from Megaustenia siamemsis, assembly GCA_032433765.1. Lineage (NCBI taxonomy): Eukaryota > Metazoa > Mollusca > Gastropoda > Stylommatophora > Ariophantidae > Megaustenia > Megaustenia siamemsis. The sequence continues at coordinate 9,421,059 of JAVIAB010000107.1, read as the reverse complement.
AAATGTTCAAGAATAAGGAAGGATGGAGAGACCTTGTCTGTGACCAAGACTGGAGAAAATGTTCAAGAATAAGGAAGGATGGAGAGACCTTGTCTGTGACCAAGACTGGAGAAAATGTTCAAGAATAAGGAAGGATGGAGAGACCTTGTCTGTGGCCAAGATGGAGAAAATGTTCAAGAATAAGGAAGGATGGAGAGACCTTGTCTGTGGCCTAGACTGGAGAGAAGTGGAGAAAATGTTCACAAATAGGGATGGATGGAGATACCTTGTCTGTGGCCTATGATCCAAAAAATAATCTAGAGAGCCTAAATAGATAGTTATCTCTCTTATTTGACACCAACATAACCATTGTTAGTTAACAAATTTATGCCCAAACTCATCATTTTTCTCAGAAATTATTTAGCGTAGTGTCATTATTTTTTGCATGCAATAGTAGATTCTCATGAACCTTTAGAGTTTATTAATATAAATTTCAAAGGGCAAGAGAAAATATCAAATATGAGTATTTTAAAAAATCATAAATTGTGTACAAAACAAATACTGTGTAAGAAACTTTGTGTGGTTCTACATATTAAGATATCACGGCGGTTGGTGATTCGAAGGTGTATCAACGCTGCAGAGAAGGGCGTAATTTCTCTATTTAACAAAGGATTCCACATCATCAGAACAAGCTATGTTGTTCATTCTGTACTTTTTCTATTAATAATGCCAAGGATGTTTTCCTCTAATTTGGGAACGCATTGGTTATTCTATAAGGGATATTTGTATAATACTGTAAGTTGGGGCGTCAGTGAAGGATATTTGTATAATACTGTAAGTTGGGGCGTCAGTGAAGGATATTTGTATAATACTGTAAGTTGGGGCGTCAGTGAAGGATATTTGTATAATACTGTAAGTTGGGGTGTCATTGAAGGATATTTGTATAATACTGTAAGTTGGGGCTTCAGTGAAGGATATTTGTATAATACTGTAAGTTGGGGTGTCATTGAAGGATATTTGTATAATACTGTAAGTTGGGGTGTCATTGAAGGATATTTGTATGATAGTGTAAGTTGAGGTGTCATTGAAGGATATTTATATGATAGTATAAGTTGAGGTGTCATTGTAGGATATTTATATGATAGTGTAAGTTGTGGTGTCAGTGAAGGATATTTGTATGATAGTGTAAGTTGTGGTGTCAGTGAAGGATATTTGTATGATACTGTAAGTTGGGGTGTCAGTGAAGGATATTTGTATGATAGTGTAAGTTGGGGTGTCAGTGAAGGATATTTGTATGATACTGTAAGTTGGGGTGTCAGTGAAGGATATTTGTATGATAGTGTAAGTTGGGGTGTCAGTGAAGGATATTTGTATGATACTGTAAGTTGGGGTGTCAGTGAAGGATATTTGTATGATACTGTACGTTGGGGTGTCAGTGAAGGATATTTGTATGATACTGTAAGTTGGGGTGTCAGTGACGGATATTTGTATGATACTGTAAGTTGGGGTGTCAGTGAAAGAGATTTGTATGATACTGTAAGTTGGGGTGTCAGTGAAGGATATTTGTATGATACTGTAAGTTGGGGTGTCAGTGACGGATATTTGTATGATACCGTAAGTTGGGGTGTCAGTGAAGGATATTTGTATGATACCGTAAGTTGGGGTGTCAGTGAAGGATATTTGTATGATACTGTAAGTTGGGGCGTCATTGAAAGAGATTTGTATGATACTGTAAGTTGGGGCGTCAGTGAGAGAGATTTGTATGATACTGTAAGTTGGGGCGTCAGTGAAAGAGATTTGTATGATACTGTAAGTTGGGGCGTCAGTGAAAGAGATTTGTATGATACTGTAAGTTGGGGCGTCAGTGAGAGAGATTTGTATGATACTGTAAGTTGGGGCGTCAGTGAGAGAGATTTGTATGATACTGTAAGTTGGGGCGTCAGTGAGAGAGATTTGTATGATACTGTAAGTTGGGGCGTCAGTGAGAGAGATTTGTATGATACTGTAAGTTGGGGCGTCAGTGAGAGAGATTTGTATGATACTGTAAGTTGGGGCGTCAGTGAAAGAGATTTGTATGATACTGTAAGTTGGGGCGTCAGTGAGAGAGATTTGTATGATACCGTAAGTTGGGGCGTCATTGAAAGAGATTTGTATGATACCGTAAGTTGGGGCGTCAGTGAGAGAGATTTGTATGATACCGTAAGTTGGGGCGTCAGTGAGAGAGATTTGTATGATACCGTAAGTTGGGGCGTCATTGAAAGAGATTTGTATGATACCGTAAGTTGGGGCGTCAGTGAGAGAGATTTGTATGATACCGTAAGTTGGGGCGTCAGTGAGAGAGATTTGTATGATACTGTAAGTTGGGGTGTCAGTGAAAGAGATTTGTATGATACTGTAAGTTGGGGCGTCATTGAAGGATATTTGTATGATACTGTAAGTTGGGGCGTCATTGAAAGAGATCTGTATGATACTGTAAGTTGGGGCGTCATTGAAAGAGATCTGTATGATACTGTAAGTTGGGGCGTCATTGAAAGAGGTTTGTATGATACTGTAAGTTGGGGCGTCATTGAAAGAGATCTGTATGATACTGTAAGTTGGGGCGTCATTGAAAGAGATTTGTATGATACTGTAAGTTGGGGCGTCAGTGAGAGAGATTTGTATGATACTGTAAGTTGGGGCGTCAGTGAAAGAGATTTGTATGATACTGTAAGTTGGGGCGTCAGTGAAAGAGATTTGTATGATACTGTAAGTTGGGGCGTCAGTGAAAGAGATTTGTATGATAGTGTAAGTTGGGGTGTCAGTGAAAGAGATTTGTATGATAGTGTAAGTTGGGGCGCCAGTGAAATAGGTTTGTATGATACCGTAAGTTGGGGCGTCAGTGAGAGAGATTTGTATGATAGTGTAAGTTGGGGCGCCAGTGAAATAGGTTTGTATGATACTGTAAGTTGGGGCGTCAGTGAAAGAGATTTGTATGATAGTGTAAGTTGGGGCGCCAGTGAAATAGGTTTGTATGATACTGTAAGTTGGGGCGTCATTGAAAGAGATTTGTATGATACTGTAAGTTGGGGCGTCAGTGAAAGAGATTTGTATGATACTGTAAGTTGGGGCGTCAGTGAGAGAGATTTGTATGATACCGTAAGTTGGGGCGTCATTGAAAGAGATTTGTATGATACCGTAAGTTGGGGCGTCAGTGAGAGAGATTTGTATGATACCGTAAGTTGGGGCGTCAGTGAGAGAGATTTGTATGATACCGTAAGTTGGGGCGTCATTGAAAGAGATTTGTATGATACCGTAAGTTGGGGCGTCAGTGAGAGAGATTTGTATGATACCGTAAGTTGGGGCGTCAGTGAGAGAGATTTGTATGATACTGTAAGTTGGGGTGTCAGTGAAAGAGATTTGTATGATACTGTAAGTTGGGGCGTCATTGAAGGATATTTGTATGATACTGTAAGTTGGGGCGTCATTGAAAGAGATCTGTATGATACTGTAAGTTGGGGCGTCATTGAAAGAGATCTGTATGATACTGTAAGTTGGGGCGTCATTGAAAGAGGTTTGTATGATACTGTAAGTTGGGGCGTCATTGAAAGAGATCTGTATGATACTGTAAGTTGGGGCGTCATTGAAAGAGATTTGTATGATACTGTAAGTTGGGGCGTCAGTGAGAGAGATTTGTATGATACTGTAAGTTGGGGCGTCAGTGAAAGAGATTTGTATGATACTGTAAGTTGGGGCGTCAGTGAAAGAGATTTGTATGATACTGTAAGTTGGGGCGTCAGTGAAAGAGATTTGTATGATAGTGTAAGTTGGGGTGTCAGTGAAAGAGATTTGTATGATAGTGTAAGTTGGGGCGCCAGTGAAATAGGTTTGTATGATACCGTAAGTTGGGGCGTCAGTGAGAGAGATTTGTATGATAGTGTAAGTTGGGGCGCCAGTGAAATAGGTTTGTATGATACTGTAAGTTGGGGCGTCAGTGAGAGAGATTTGTATGATAGTGTAAGTTGGGGCGCCAGTGAAATAGGTTTGTATGATACTGTAAGTTGGGGCGTCAGTGAAAGAGATTTGTATGATAGTGTAAGTTGGGGCGCCAGTGAAATAGGTTTGTATGATACTGTAAGTTGGGGCGTCATTTAAAGAGATTTGGCGGTGGCTTCCTTTTGCCAGAATCTGAAGAATCTAGAAAGTTCACAACTGTTATTGGCTGGAGCAAATATAAACCCATCTCACTACCAGTGCTCTTCTTCTACCTCACGGAGCACGTGCCCTTCACATGTCCTTCAGGACTCAAAGTCTGCCTGACGTACCAGGTTTTAACATCACATATTTTAAATATGTTGATCTGTGCAGTTGCCTGCCCTTTGAACGTGGACCTCACAGGCTCTATCGGATAAAGGTGTGAATGGTGGAAGTCGAAGAGAAGTGTGGCCATGCACTGCAATTACTTTGTCAATCAAAAACGTTTTTGGCTTCTTCCTGTCTTTCACAAGCTTCAGCAACTCTCCTTTCAACTGATTGTCGTGAGAGGGGATATTTTCCAAGCCACGTCTTGATTTGATCCTTTTGTTTGATGAAGCTGTAACTTTGTCTTGCTTCTCTACAACATTATGAAAGGATACATTGACTTTTATCACTCATGACGGTGTATCCAAGATCTGCAACATTGTTCTCTATCCATTCCCAGAAGATCTAATTCATTTGAAAGTGGTAGTCTCTATCGTAGGCTTTGCTTGAAAAAAGAAACTCTGCTTGAATTACAAGTCCATTCTCTCTGCTGCCAGCATGTGCTATTATAATACACTCTTCTTTGCTGCCAGGTATTTTCCTTTTGTTTTCTCTCTCAAGTGATTGCCATTTTTTCCCAAAGTTTTGGTGAGCATTAACCATGTTTCATCCAAATAAATGTTCAGCCATCCATCCTTCTCTCATTGATCTACCTGAGGTATTCAGTCACAGAAGCGATCAATCGTGACTCTCCACAAACAATCTTCCTGCCGCCAACAGATTTTCGAGATGTGAAACCAATGCTTCCTAGAACTTTTCACAGACTAGGTTTTCACAGACTAGGTTTTCACAGACTAGGTTTTCACAGACTAGGTTTCACAGACTAGGTTTTCACAGACTAGGTTTTCACAGACTAGGTTTTCACAGTTGATTATTACATTCCGATTGTGACTGAACTTTCAGTTTCCGGTTACTGAGTTGCTTTAATGTTGGACAGTAAACATAAGACCTTCATTCATTGATTGTTTAATGATTTTTTTTTCTTTTTTCCATTTTTAGAAAATGTCCAACGCGCTTTTGCAATCAAGCAAGCTCGTCGAGACCTGGAAGATGTTCTGCCAGAGTTTGAATATAAGGAGGCTCTTATTGCAGGGAACTATTTGTCGGATGTGCTAAATACATCCGCTTTCTTCGTAACACATTCCCCCATGGACTTGATCGCAATCTTGATGCTGTTTTTTGGGAGGTTAACAAGAGGGAGATAACACCAGAATTGCCAAATCGTATTATTTATCATCAATTGAAACTATTACGAAAACTTACAGTACAGAAAGATTACATTGAGTTTATCTTGAAAGCGACCAACGATGTCAATAGAATCTACATTCCGTGGTTTGAAATACTTAGGTAAGTTGACGAGAAAACACCGTTTTGTCTCTTTTTTTAATATTAGGAATACTTTATGCTCTTGTTTGATTGTTTTAATTGCTGCATGATTTCAGTTTTAAAGATTATGCACTTCGTTGTTATTAAATAATATGAGTTTATGGCTAATATTTCCATAAAATATTAAAGACAGAAAGACAGAAAGACAGACAGAAAGACAGACGGACGGACAGAATGATAGATACATCGACAGACACATAGACAGATACATAGACAGATAGATAGACAGACAGATAGACAGATAGACAGACAGATAAACAGATAGATAGATAGATAGACAGACAGATAGACAGACAGATAGACAGACAGACACAGACAGACAGAAAACCAATTATATAGTGTACTTGATTACATGTTTGAGAATTGGTTGGTCTCGAGGCAAGACGCCGGTCTCGAGACATAGAAGTTGTGAGTTCAAATCACGGCTGCACAGTTGGGATTTTTATTTCCATTTTCTCTCTGTGACGTCAATTACTCATCGACGGAAAAAATATGAGTACCTCCGAAGTCGGAGGTGTGCGGCGTGGGACCCATGTGCACACGGCTGCCAGGGAAAAATGGATTAACACGTAAATTTCAGATCTTAGTCTCCCCATCAAGGCCAGCTCCTTGTCGTGGGGATGGGGCTTAACAGTCACCAGGGACTGAAAACCAAGACTGGCCAGGCCTTCCTACACCCGTGCAAGACCACAGTCTGCTCTAGCAATTTTAAGTGCTGAAGTCGGAGGCAACCAGCCAAAAGGCGCACTACAAAAATCAGGATGCCACGCACTCACGCCAATGGGAAGCATGCCTATAACTGCAAATCGATATGGCACTCGCCCTGTGATGGACACTCAGGCAGGTGCAGCGCCGGGCCCTCAGCCTCGAAAGGGCCCAACCTATATTACTGGATGTCCTTCTCAATCGCTCTGTGGAGTCAGGGGGCGAGAGAATAGAGTTACTGGCCAACCCAAAATAAGACCACTCAAAATAATGCACTGGAATGCTGAAGGCATCAACAGCAAAAGAGATGGGTACAGTAAAAAGATAGAATTAGAAAATATCCTGCATGAAGAACAAGTAAGCATATGCTGTTTGCAGGAAACCCATCTAAACAACGACATAGCCTTGAAGATTAGGGGATACCAGTGCTACCGATCTGACAGGAAAAACAGACAAAAGGGCGGAATACTGACTCTTGTAAGGAACAACATTAATGCATGTCAGATTGAAGTGTATATGGATGGGGCGGAATATCAAATACTGCACCTCAGGACAGGAAATACAGACTTCCATCTACTAAACTACTACTGTCCGAGTGACCGCCCACTAGCACTAGACACAATTACATTAAAAGAAAGAATAATTGTATGTGGAGACTTTAACAGCCATTCACAGAGCTGGGGCTATGAAGATATGGACAAGAGAGGTGAAGAACTTGAAAATTGGCAGGATGACAATGGGCTTATACTATTAAACCAGGCAACAGATCCACCAACATTCTATTCCAGATCATGGCATACCACATCTACACCAGACCTTGCTTTCCATTCACCAGACCTGGATTGGAATATCACACGTATTGTTGGGAAACAACTTGGAGGCAGCGACCACCGACCTGTCTTTTTAGTGGTGCAAAATGAGGCCGTCAGGGAGAGCAGCACTCTCTCCAGATGGAATTACAAAAGGCAGACTGGAAAATGTATCAACATTACACCAGTGTACTGACTAAAGATCTAAATACAGACAGAGACATCAACAAAATAGTTGATGAATTCAGTAGACTAATAATACAAGCTGCCAGTGAAACAATACCCAGAGGGGCACGGAAACACTACAAACCATACTGGAATAGTGAACTAGAGCAACTGCACAATGACATGGAAACATCTCGAAAACAAGCAGAAAATAACCCTGCCAGGAACACCACAATAACTATCAGCATGCTAAAGCAAATTTCAATGGGCTAAACTACAAGCCAGACGGAGAAGTTGGAAAGAGAAAACAGAGTACATGAATCTAGAACGAGACACAAGAAAAGTGTGGAAGCTTGTAAAACAGCTGAATGATGAGGGTACAGAAGGGAACACAAAAATTACACTGAAGAAGGATGGAAACATTTAACAGGTAAACATGCAGCAAATCACTTTGCAGACTCCTTTGCAAATGACAACAATATTGAAATTAGCCTAGAGAAACGTCAAGAGACCCGTCTAAAACAACAAAATGCAAGACAAGAAGAGACTGCACATGAAGTCATGGAAATACCCATTACACAAAGAGAGCTAGAGCTGGCAATATCCAAATTAAAAATGAAAAAGTCACCAGGTAGTGATGGAGTGTCTAATGAAATGATTAAGAACTTGGGAACTGCAGCTAAAGCAAAACTACTGCAGATCTACAACATTTGCTGGATCACAGGTAAAGTGCCACAGGCATGGAGAGAAGCAATTATGATACCATTACTAAAGCCAGGAAAAGATGGTTCAATGACATCCAGCTATAGACCAATCAGCCTTACAAGCTGTTTGTGTAAAACAATGGAACGTATAATCAATCTCAGACTGCAGTGGTACCTGGAAAGTGAAAATCTCCTTGTCCCACAACAAGCAGGCTTTAGACAGTGTTACTCTACCGAAGATCAGGCAACCTATCTTTCCAGGAAATTGAGGATGCGTTTCAAGAAAGAAACTGGTACTAGCAGCATGGATAGACCTAAAGAAAGCATTGATAAGGTATGGAAGGAAGGGCTTTTGAAGAAACTGAGAAATTATGGAGTAAATGGCAGGATGTACAAATGGGTCAAAGCATACCTGCATAACAGGAGAGCCAGAGTGCAACTGGATGGTCTTAAGAGTAAGAAGGTCTTACTGCGCCAGGGCGTTCCACAGGGAGGGGTACTATCTCCAACACTTTTTCTGATCTACATCAATGACCTAGTTACTGAACTACCACATGGTATCAAAGTGGCAATGTATGCAGATGACTTGGTAATGTGGTGCACAGAGGAGTATGCAACAGTGGCCTCCAAATTGTTACAAAGAGCTATGAATGCACTGAATTCATGGACAAATAGATGGTGTATCAGCATCAATACAGACAAATGCAGTACTACACTTTTCACTCTTTCCCCAAAACAAAAAGCAGGAGCCATCTATATAAACAATGAGCCTGTGAAAGAAGACATACAGGCTACGTATCTCGGAGTTACATTTGATAACAAACTATCTTGGAAACAGCAGATAAATAAGGCAACCCAAAAAGCAAGGAGAAAATTGGCTATTCTAAGAAAGCTGTGTGGAACTACGTGGGGTGCGAGTGGGAAAATACTCAGTAAAGTTTACCAACAGAGTATACGCCCACATTTAGAATATGGATCATCTGCATGGTGTTCAGCATCAAACACCACACTTCAAGAACTGGATAAAGTACAAAACCAGGCACTTAGGGTCATCACAGGAGCAATGAAATCAACACCAATATTAGAGATGGAGAAATTGTGGAGGATACCAGCACTGAGAGAACGGAGGGACACAAAGGTGCTGATACAGGCAGAAAAATTTGCTTGCATGCCGAGACATCCAATGAAGGACCGATTCCAAAATCTTGCATTGGGACGACTTAAGAGAAGCAGTTTTATCCACCAAGCCAAGCGTATTAGTAGACAAACACCAGACATGCCAAGAGCTGTTAACCCCCTACTGCCCATACCAGAACAGACTCCCTGGACAGAGGAATCTGGATTATCAGTTCAAATACGGACAGAAGTGAAAGGAATAGTTGATAAAGAGGAACAGAATAGTCTACAGCGAAAAACAATAACTCTCAGTTTCCTGGATGAAGAATACCCACAAGACCTATGGATTCGTGTGTATACAGATGGATCAGCACAGAATGCAGTAAAAAATGGGGGAGCAGGTGCATATATAGAATACCCAAATAACACTAGGGATATGAATAAAATAGCAACAGGGAAATATTGTCACAATTATGATGCAGAAATACAAGCAATAAAGTTAGCAATAGAAAAACTGCTGAACATTAATCTTAGCCCGCAGCCTGTAGTGTTTTTGACAGATGCAAGATCAGTACTCCAGGCACTACAATCCAGAAAATTACCACATCTGCAGACCTTATTGACTGAACTCTGCAAGCACCACAGGGTTGCCCTGCAGTGGATCCCATCTCACTGTGGAATACCAGGAAATGAGAAAGCAGATCAGTTGGCAAAGGAAGGTTCAACAGGCACACAACTAGATACACCTGTTACATACCATCATAAGAAACAGATAATCAAATCAATCAGAGGACCACAAGCCCCAAATCAGGATGCCTTTATAATATGAATAGATATGAACAAGTTATCATTATACGTCTCAGAACAGGACACAATCGACTCCATAGTCACATGTATACAAAATTCAAGATCGGCACCTCAACTACTTGTACATGTGGACAGGCGCCCCAGACTGCTGAACACATACTTCAAGACTGCACTGAATATAGTAGACTGAGGAAAATCCATTGGCCCATAGATACAACACTACAGACAAAACTATATGGGCCACTGCAAGAATTACAAAAGACAGTAACATTTATACAGGAAACGACATTGCAGATATAGACAATGCTTCAGGCGAACGAAAGATAGATAGATAGATAGATCTTAGTCTCTAGGGACTTCGACAGAGATGAAAGATGGCAAACGAAACCAAAACAAATCACATGTTAATGATCTAGAATCATCATTTCTATGGCTACAAACAATCAAGGAAGTCAGGGTTTACTTCCGTCAGGTTTCCTGTAGGGCTGGGGCATGGCAACCTACGGCACAAGGCCATCACGTGCAATTGTGACCAGCCATGGAGATTGATTGAAAACTAAAATTAAAATAAAATGACACACATAAGAGCAATACTAAAAAAATAAAAATGAAAATAATTTGTTTTCTTATTTCTTAACTTGTAGTTGGGTTCAATGAACTTAATTTTGCTGCAACTTTAAGGATATCTCAACCTTTTTCATATGTTGTTGTAGCTTTCTCTGATTGTCAGCCCATCTTACTTCGGGTCTACAACAGACTCTTCTTCAATTTTCCCTTTTAATATATGTTGTGTATGGTAGACAATCTAATATATGTTGTGTATGGTAGACAATCTCTCGGAATTCTTTATAGATGAGCAAACAATATGTTGTCTCTGTATGTAGTTCACATTTGATTCAATATCCAATCTCTCTTTTTTAAAACATTATTTCTATTTCTGTCTCTGTTGCCACTCCACGCCACTTTCTCAAACACCTGGTCTCTATTGTGACTGGCTTCTTGTTATGTTTATTCGTGAGAGATCATGTCTTGTACCGATAGCTCACCAACGGTCATTAAATGTTACATCCTACTTTTTTTCTGTATATTTAATGTCGATATTAGTGCATCATACTTTATATGTAGGTTTGACTGAAGAACACATTAGGCCAGAATATATTAATAGCAATGGAATCCTAAAACACAAGAAAATGTCATCATTCAATTAGTTTACTGTTCGACTTGTCATTAAAGAAGACTTTGTAAAGCAACAACACAGAGCTAATCTTTTGTGACCTTTATTTTCCACCAGAAATCTGAAAGGCCATCACTCAAGAAGAAAGCGAAACCGTATTTAATCTTTGAAGACAACATCAGATTTACCAACTACCAAAAAGCGGCATCAAAAGATATCTTCATACCGGACGGACATTGTTATCTATGAGCTCTGCCAAGTGAGAAAACTTTCCCAAAGTTGGAGAGATCACGACTAGAGACATTATGTGGATAAGTTACATTGTCTAGAGTTTCTGGTCTCAAAGATCTGCTAGGATTTCACTTTGATATTGTCAAGCTCGCTGTGTTCACAGAACATCAGCTCCAGAAACAATTTGAGGCTCGGTATTACATTTAGTAACAAGAGAAATGCTGGAAGATTTTGTTTAACATTTATATTTTACTGTGAGGACGAGGGACACGTGTATAGGCCTACCCACATTGATGATGTCGGACAACTAGACAGTGAGACACGTGTATGGGTCTACCCACATTGATGATGTCAGACAACTAGACAGTGAGACACGTGTATAGGTCTACCCACATTGATGATGTCAGACAACTAGACAGTGAGACACGTGTATGGGTCTACCCACATTGATGATGTCAGACAACTAGACAGTGAGACACGTGTATAGGTCTACCCACATTGATGATGTCAGACAACTAGACAGTGAGACACGTGTATAGACCTACCCACATTGATGATGTCAGACAACTAGACAGTGAGGCACGTGTATAGGTCTACCCACATTGATGATGTCAGACAACTAGACAGTGAGGCACGTGTATAGACCTACCCACATTGATGATGTCAGACAACTAGACAGTGAGACACGTGTATAGGTCTACCCACATTGATGATGTCAGACAACTGGACAGTGAGACACGTGTATAGGTCTACCCACATTGATGATGTCAGACAACTAGACAGTGACACACGTGTATAGACCTACCCACATTGATGATGTCAGACAACTAGACAGTGAGGCACGTGTATAGACCTACCCACATTGATGATGTCAGACAACTAGACATTGAGACACGTGTATAGACCTACCCACATTGATGATGTCAGACAACTAGACAGTGAGACACGTGTATAGGTCTACCCACATTGATGATGTCAGACAACTAGACAGTGAGGCACGTGTATAGACCTACCCACATTGATGATGTCAGACAACTAGACAGTGAGACACGTGCATAGACCTACCCACATTGATCATGTCAGACAACTAGACAGAGGGGCACGAGTATAGGCCAACCCACATTGATGATGTCAGACAACTAGACAGAATAAATTACGTTGTCTATCATCTTCAGAAAATATTAAATTTGGTTGTTGAGAATCCCGATTTTGTTTCTGTTTATTTTGATTACCCATCATGATTATAATATTGGCTTGTTTTGCATCCATCTAACATTGCAACTATTTATAGAAATAATCTTTCACTAAAACTTCTCTATCATTGTTTGGTGCATAGCATTGGATAATGTGTATATTTTTGTTGTTGTTGTTTTAAATGTTATTCTTATTAGTCTTAGCCCTACTGCTTCCCATTCTATCAGATTTTTTCTGTGCTTCTCTTGATAACATTAAAGCTAACTCTCCACTACGTGTTCTTCGTGTCCTGATGATCAAATCATCTCTCCTGTCTTTTGTTGTATCCTTTCTAGTTCTAACCATCTTGTTCCGCACATTCCTAGAATATATATTTTGTAGTTAGCCATCTCTGCTGCTACTTCGTAGCTTTTCCTTGTTCATTTAGAGAACGTACATTCCATGTGACAATTCTGGATATTTTCCTGGGAGGCAAAATGTAAGTCGGCGGCCCGGACTAATCGCGGCTTTCTCTAGCTTGCGTCATACATCTCTTAGAAGAGAGCCTTTAACTTTCCTGGATGGCAGATTTACGTTTTTTTCTTTGACTTGTCCATGTTTGTGAAGATTTTTTTGCTTGTTTTCTTTTTACAGTACAGGATAGCCAGTCCCAAGCCCAACTCTCCTTAATTGCCCCATACGATCATGCCTGGTAGGGAACAGCGCTATAATTCTTGACTCCCCTTCCAGGCCCCGGCAGCGCACGGGCGATCATCACTTCATCAAAACTCTAATAGCGATGACCATGACAAGAACCTTACTTTCAATGTTGAATCAGCAGAAATGTGCATCAGCTGATCCTCTTCTTTGTTGTTTAAGTGCTCTGTGACTCCGTCAAACGTCACTAAGCCGTTACAATGGTTTGATTTTATTTTTAGGGACGTATTTTGTGTGTAAATATACACCTGTAAAGTAGACAAGTACTTCATGATAACATTATTCAGCTCTTCTTCTAGCACGCATCTTTGTTCATGTAGACATTGATTCAACGAAGACAACATAACATGTTTTATCAAATTGTTTTTTTTTTTTTTTCACAGAATCAGTTTCTGTTTAAATCCTTCAACCTTGATTGAAAGCTGACAATGATTGTTGGTTTGTTTGTTTGCGTTCACATGATGACTTCTTTCTCATCCACCAGTAAATGTTGTTTGATGTAGAACTGCTTGATATTTGCTCCTTAGGGCCCAACACATCCGACTTCAACATGACATTTTTGAGTATTGGGTGCCATCATCTACTCACAAGACCAGACTGATTAGCCTGTCACTAGAGGCACAACAAATAGGTGGAGTAGGGTACAGATGGCTCTGGTTTACCGATTCTGGCGCAAGCATCAGCTGTGATTCGCTGACAATGTCAGCTTCGACGCTGTCAGGTGTCTTGGCCTCCAAATGTTTGTTTAATTACCTTGCAGTGACCTGTTACGTACGTTTAGCCTATCAGAAATATCGGTCAGAATGGCCAGCTCAATCAACAAGTTATCAATGTTATCAGCAAGGAAACTAGTAAATCAAGTGTATATCTTTATTGTTCCTTTTCATTATAGTGGGAGCAAACAGCAATGATAAAATATAACAAAGAGAACTCTACATCCATTGATATAAAAAGAGGAGTAAGACAGGGATGCATCCTATCACCAAGCTTGTTCAATTTATACACTGAGCAAATCTTTAAAAACATCACAGAGATGGCAGGCTTAAACATTAAAGGAAAGATGATAAATAATCTAAAATATGCTGATAATACTGTATTACTAGCAGAACATCTTATAGATCTACAACAATTATCTATTGAAGTAAACATGACAAGCAAAAAATATGGACTAGATAAAAATCCTACACGAACTACAATAAATGATAGACATAATAGTAAAAGAAAGCAATATGAAAGGTCTCAGCCTGAATAGTAAGAAAACAGAAATAATAGTTATATCGAAGAAACAATCATCACCATCATGCTGCATAAAAATAAACGAGACAAATCTGAAACAAGTGCAACGTTTCAAATACTCGGGTACAATAATAACATCAGATGGGAGATGCACCACAGAAATAAAAAGCAGAATATCCCAGGCCAAAATAGCATTTCTGAAAATGAAAAATATCTTATGCAACAAATCTATGTCAATAAAAATGAGAAAGAGAGTTCATCGGTGCTATATAGAACCAATTCTGACCTATGGAAGCGAATCATGGACTGTAGACAAACAAATGAAAAGAAGATTAGAGGCCACAGAGATGGGATTTCTCAGAACAATGTTGAAAGTTCCCTGGACAGCTAAAAAGACCAATGAGGAAGTTCTCAAAGAGGCCAACACAAAAAGGGAGCTCTTAAAAAACATCAGAAAGAAACAATTAACATTTTTCGGGCACAACATGAGAAGAGGAAAGTTGGAATACTTGGTTACAACTGGTAAAATAAAAGGAAAGAGAGATCGCGGACGACAAAGAGAGAAAACACTGGATAGCTTGGTGTCATGGCATGGAAAACAGTCAACAACAGAACTGATACGATGCACTGTAGATAGAAGATTGTGGAGGGACATGATCACCTACGCCAACCGGTATGGCACATGATGATGATGAGATAAAAATATCAATATCAATAGGACTTAAACTATGCTCACAAACAAATATAATACTCAAAACCTACAAGTGGATATCAAAGTTGAAGGAACAGACAATAGGTGTCATCTGTTCCATCATTTGAAAATCTTTGTTACATCTTTTGTCTCTGTTTTACGCTTGTGTGTTATTGTTTGTCACTAGATATACTAGATATTTAAATTATCTCTCTACTAATGCTAAGTTATACAGCCTTGTTTATTAAAACTGCCGCTAACTAAAACACATTACGTCAACCACTTTGTGGTACCTTTTTTTAATGTTTTCTTCTTAATCCATTGAACTCAGGTTGCAGCATAGGGCACTCACAAACAATTTCCACTCAATCCTGTATCGAACAAACATGGTCAACTCTTGCCAGGATCTGCCAGTCTCTATCGTTCCACTCTTAGAAAGCGAGCTAGTTAATTCTTCTTGCGATTTCCTTGTTAGTAATGTGTTGATCCCAACAGATGTTTAGAATTTTCTTTAGACAGCGACCTTCACATTTTTCTTAGTCGACTTTCTACCTTGTGATTCATTCTCAACATTTCTATGTAATATAGGAGTATCGATCGCACATTTGACTTGTAAATTATATGATTGGTGCCGAGATAAAGACTGGCTGAACACGAAATGTTTCTAAGTCCCTTGAATGCCTGGGCTGAGATAAAGACTGGCTGAACACCAAATGTTTCTACGTCCCTTGAATGCCTGGGCTGAGATAGAGCCTGGTTGAACACCAAATGTTTCTAAGTCCCTTGAATGCCTGGGCTGAGATAAAGCCTGGTTAAACACCAAATGTTTCTACGTCCCTTGAATGCCTGGGTTGAGATAGAGCCTGGATAACACCAAATGTTTCATAATCCATTGTATGCCTGGGCTGAGATAGAGCCTGGTTGAACACCAAATGTTTCTTGTATGCCTGGGCTGATATAGAGCCTGGTTGAACACCAAATGTTTCTTGTATGCCTGGGCTGATATAGAGCCTGATTGAACACCAAATGTTTCTAAGTCCATTGTATGCCTGGGCTAAGATAGAGCCTGGTTAAACACCAAATGTTTCTAAGTCCATTGTATGCCTGGGCTGAGATAGAGCCTGGTTGAACACCAAATGTTTCTTGTATGCCTGGGCTGAGATAGAGCCTGGTTGAACACCAAATGTTTCTTGTATGCCTGGGCTGAGATAGAGCCTGGTTGAACACCAAATGTTTCTTCTATGCCTGGGCTGATATAGAGCCTGGTTGAACACCAAATGTTTCTAAGTCCATTGTATGCCTGGGCTGAGATAAGCCTGGTTAAACACCAAATGTTTCTAAGTCCATTGTATGCCTGGGCTGAGATAGAGCCTGGTTGAACACCAAATGTTTCTAAGTCCCTTGAATGCCTGGGCTGAGATAGAGCATGGTTGAACACCAAATGTTTCTAAGTCCCTTGAATGCCTGGGCTGAGATAGTGCCTGGTTAAACACCCAATATTTCAAGTCCCTTGAATGCCTGGGCTGAGATAGAGCCTGGTTGAACACCAAATGTTTCAAGTCCCTTGAATGCCTGGGCTGAGATAGAGCTGGTTGAACACAAAATGTTTCCAGTCCCTTGAATGCCTGGGCTGAGATAGAGCCTGGTTTAAACACCAAATGTTTCTAAGTCCCTTGAATGCCTGGGCTGAGATAGAGCCTGGTTAAACACCAAATGTTTCTAAGTCTCTTGAATGCCTGCGCTGAGATAGAACCTGGTTAAACACCAAATGTTTCAAGTCCCTTGAATGCCTGGGCTGATATAGAGCCTGGTTAAACACCAATTGTTTCTAAGTCCCTTGAATGCCTGGGCTGAGATAGAACCTGCTTAAACACTAAATGTTTCTAAGTCTCTTGAATGCCTGGGCTGAGATAGAGCCTGGTTAAACACCAAATGTCTCTAAATCCCTTGAATGCCTGGGCTGAGATAGAGCCTGGTTAAACACCAAATGTCTCTAAGTCCCTTGAATGCCTGTGCTGAGATAGAGCCTGGTTAAACACCAAATGTCTCTAAGTCTCTTGAATGCCTGGACTGAGTTAGAGCCTGGTTAAACACCAAATGTCTCTATGTCCCTTGAATGCCTGGGCTGAGTTAGAGCCTGGTTAAACACCAAATGTCTCTAAGTCCATTGAATACCTGGGCTGAGATAGAGCCTGGTTAAACACCAAATATCTCGATGTCCCTTGAATGCCTGGGCTGAGATAGAGCCTGGTTAAACACCAAATGTCTCTAAGTCCCTTGAATGCCTGGGCTGAGATAGAGCCTGGTTAAACACCAAATGTCTCTATGTCCCTTGAATGCCTGGGCTGAGATAGAGCCTGGTTAAACACCAAATGTCTCGATGTCCCTTGAATGCCTGGGCTGAGATAGAGCCTGGTTAAACACCAAATGTCTCGATGTCCCTTGAATGCCTGGGCTGAGATAGAGCCTGGTTAAACACCAAATGTCTCTATGTCCCTTGAATGCCTTGGCTGAGATAGAGCCTGGTTAAACACCAAATGTCTCTATGTCCTTGAATGCCTTGGCTGAGATAGAGCCTGGTTAAACACCAAATGTCTCGATGTCCCTTGAATGCCTGGGCTGAGATAGAGCCTGGTTAAACACCAAATGTCTCTAAGTCCCTTGAATGCCTGGGCTGAGATAGAGCCTGGTTAAACACCAAATGTCTCGATGTCCCTTGAATGCCTGGGCTGAGATAGAGCCTGGTTAAACACCAAATGTCTCGATGTCCCTTGAATGCCTGGGCTGAGATAGAGCCTGGTTAAACACCAAATGTCTCGATGTCCCTTGAATGCCTGGGCTGAGATAGAGCCTGGTTAAACACCAAATGTCTCTACGTCCCTTGAATGCCTGGGCTGAGGTAGAGCCTGGTTAAATACCAAATGTCTCGATGTCCCTTGAATGCCTGGGCTGAGATAGAGCCTGGTTAAACACCAAATGTCTCTACGTCCCTTGAATGCCTGGGCTGAGATAGAGCCTGGTTAAACTCCAAATTTCTCTAAGTCCCTTGAACACCTGGGCTGAGATAGAGCCTGGTTAAACACCAAATGTCTCGATGTCCCTTGAATGCCTGGGCTGAGATAGAGCCTGGTTAAACACCAAATGTCTCTATGTCCCCTGAATGCCTGGGCTGAGATAGAGCCTGGTTAAACACCAAATGTCTCTATGTCCCTTGAATGCCCTGGGCTGAGATAGAGCCTGGTTAAACACCAAATGTCTCTAAGTCCCTTAAATGCCTGGGCTGAGATAGAGCCTGGTTAAACACCAAATGTCTCGATGTCCATTGAATGCCTGGGCTGAGATAGAGCCTGGTTAAACACCAAATGTCTCGATGTCCCTTGAATGCCTGGGCTGAGATAGAGCCTGGTTAAACACCAAATGTTTCTAAGTCCCTTGAATGCCTGGGCTGAGATAGAGCCTGGTTAAACACCAAATGTCTCTAAGTCCTTGAATACCTGGGCTGAGATAGAGCCTGGTTAAACACCAAATGTCTCGATGTCCCTTGAATGCCTGGGCTGAGATAGAGCCTGGTTAAACACCAAATGTCTCTATGTCCCTTGAATGCCTGGGCTGAGTTAGAGCCTGGTTAAACACCAAATGTCTCTATGTCCCTTGAATGCCTGGGCTGAGATAGAGCCTGGTTAAACACCAAATGTCTCTAAGTCCCTTGAATGCCTGGGCTGAGATAGAGCCTGGTTAAACACCAAATGTCTCGATGTCCTTGAATGCCTGGGCTGAGATAGAGCCTGGTTAAACACCAAATGTCTCGATGTCCCTTGAATGCCTGGGCTGAGATAGAGCCTGGTTAAACACCAAATGTCTCGATGTCCCTTGAATGCCTGGGCTGAGATAGAGCCTGGTTAAACACCAAATGTCTCTATGTCCCTTGAATGCCTGGGCTGAGATAGAGCCTGGTTAAACACCAAATGTCTCAATGTCCCTTGAATGCCTGGGCTGAGATAGAGCCTGGTTAAACACCAAATGTCTCTAAGTCCCTTGAATGCCTGGGCTGAGATAGAGCCTGGTTAAACACCAAATGTCTCTAAGTCCCTTGAATACCTGGGCTGAGATAGAGCCTGGTTAAACACCAAATGTCTCGATGTCCCTTGAATGCCTGGGCTGAGATAGAGCCTGGTTAAACACCAAATGTCTCTATGTCCCTTGAATGCCTGGGCTGAGTTAGAGCCTGGTTAAACACCAAATGTCTCTATGTCCCTTGAATGCCTGGGCTGAGATAGAGCATGGTTAAACACCAAATGTCTCTAAGTCCCTTGAATGCCTGGGCTGAGATAGAGCCTGGTTAAACACCAAATGTCTCGATGTCCCTTGAATGCCTGGGCTGAGATAGAGCCTGGTTAAACACCAAATGTCTCGATGTCCCTTGAATGCCTGGGCTGAGATAGAGCCTGGTTAAACACCAAATGTCTCGATGTCCCTTGAATGCCTGGGCTGAGATAGAGCCTGGTTAAACACCAAATGTCTCGATGTCCCTTGAATGCCTGGGCTGAGATAGAGCCTGGTTAAACACCAAATGTCTCTATGTCCCTTGAATGCCTGGGCTGAGATAGAGTCTGGTTAAACACCAAATGTCTCTAAGTCCCTTGAATGCCTGGGCTGAGATAGTGCCTGGTTAAACACCAAATGTCTCGATGTCCCTTGAATGCCTGGGCTGAGATAGTGCCTGGTTAAACACCAAATGTCTCGATGTCCCTTGAATGCCTGGGCTGAGATAGAGCCTGGTTAAACACCAAATGTCTCTATGTCCCTTGAATGCCTTGGCTGAGATAGAGCCTGGTTAAACACCAAATGTCTCTATGTCCCTTGAATGCCTGGGCAGACACGTCCTAGTATTTGTCGTCTTCATTCAGCACATTCTCTTCACCGTTATCTGGCACTAAAATGGTGTTCATTGAACGTTGCTGTGCTATATCTTGTCTTATGTCATACTTCTACATATACTCATTTCCACCTATTATATCCGAATTCATAGTGACAGCAACATAGCTGGAAGTTGCCAGTGACTCATAGCATCTGGGTCGTTGAATTAGTATCATCCAGACTAATTCATATCTTCATAGCGTCTCTAGCAACAGACTAACTAGTCTAGTCTGGCCAGTCGATTATGGATCGAAGAGGAAATGCAACCCGGTAATGAAAGCAGCGATGATGCAGTCTGATGATTTGGGTCTTCTTCGACTTCCCTTCCCCATCTGTCTTTCAGCGTCGAGGGGAGATATAATTTGCGGTCTTTTGCTCTTCTGTTCGCCTCTGCTGCTGTTATGTTTCCTAGTGCTTCTAATATTCCATCGACCCATCTTTTTCGTGGTCGACCCTTGGGTCTGGTGTTGTCACAACGTTTGTTGAAGGCTCGTTGTGTTGTGTTTTGTTCTTTCTGCCTTGTCACGCGGCCAAACCATTTTATCTGTTGTTTCTTTATATGGTTTGGGTCAAAAGTCGCAAATAAACGACAAAACAGCGCATTCACGTCCACTTAACGTCATTTAAGTAACGAAGGAGAAGATGTCCATCCATGCCATAAGAAGTCATCGGGTGAACGTCACAAAGAAACGACATTTTAGAACAGAGATGTCTCAAGAGGTTGAATAGGATCTCAGTCACTTATGGTTTACTGATCTTCTACAAACAATCAGCTACGAGTCGCTGGTCACAAACAATCGATATCTGACGTCTTGAATTAACATTTCTGGTTTGATGATGATGATGATGCGGTCGCCCGATGATTTGAGGTATTCTAGCGGATACGAACCGTAGACTTCCTCCTCGTCATCCGCCCTTAAAAGGACGTTAAGTGGACGTAGTTACGTTGTGTTGAAGTTTGCAGTGTAACACTGTGATATCTGCGCCTTTCGGCCCAACACATACGACTTCATCCGACATTTTTGAGTACCGGGTTTGTCTTCCCTCTTCGATCCCTGCTCGCTTGGTCAGACTAGACATGTTAGTCTGTTTCTGGAGGCACCGCGGAGAGGTGTAGCAGGGTCTGGATGGTTCTGGTTCACCGATCCTGGCGCAAGCCATCAGTTATGAGTCACTGACGACTTCCAGCTCTGGTGCTGGGTGGGGCGCGCCTTCGCCTCCATTTCTGGTTTGATTTTGTTCCTCACTTGAGTTCTTCATTCCTGGCATTACTCTGATCAAGTGACTTGCACGACCCAATGTACATTGTCCCTAAACGATCCGACTTTTTCAGTTTTGTTTTGTAAATCTGTGAGTGTGTAATGAATGTTTAAGAAATATAAATAAATACATGTACAAACACACACATTTATACATATAGTGGATTTTATGTTGTGTTGGCTGTAATTTTAAATAATTTTGTTTAACAAATTTAAAATGCTATTTAAGGAAAGTTAAACTTATCTTTAACAAAATTTATCATTACGGCATTTTCCATTTACTGCGGTTTCCCCTGGCAAATGTAGGACCCGGGAATTAAGGCCGCTTGTCCAGTGCAATCTGGTGCGAGGAGTCTAAGTTATTTTTCCTCAAACAGAAAGATGTTTGACCTTACCGTGATTCAAACCCTAGTACCCCGTTTTGTGAAGACGAAAAGTTATCGATTCTACCGACAAAGCGAGGTTTTGACATCCCCCACCTCCTGACCTACTAGAACTACAGGTAGGTAGGCGATGGACGGTGTCAGAGAGATCAAAGTGGCAACTGTTGCATAAGCGATTGTTCCTTTCAAACAATGGGCAGACAACCTTTACATTTCAATTACAACGATTGGTCAATTTTTAGAAATTTGTTGCGCAACTTTCTCTTCAGAAGTGGTGACGTCATTATCCTATTGATAACGAGCTACTATTTATATTAGTTTAGGTTTGTGAGATCCGGTCTCCTTACACGTACATTGAGCTGACCACGCTGTGACCTTCGGTTTTGTCCTCAAATTTGGATGCCTGCTGTGGTCAGACCCCAGAAGAGCCTCAGGTTAAACGGGCCGTGCCTCACAAAGAAGCAGGCAAACCCCACAACACAACAATTGGTTTGTCGTTTCAAGATCTTGTCTTGAAGACTTTCTGAGAACTGTGTACCTTCAACATCACATATAAAGTAGAGAAGTTCAGGATTTTTTCTTACAGAATTTAGTATGAGTTCTAAGGTCAGGGACACCAGGAATATTCGCTACAGTGAGGACGTAGTGGTAAGTGTTTTTGTATTTGTTTCGTTATCAATACATTATTAAAACATTGAACTATTTCATATTTACTTTACTACTTTAGAGTCTGAACATTTTATTATCGGCCAAAAGTTCATTTCGTTTTCCACGACGTTATTGTAGTTCTATTTTACATCTTATCTCCCTTTTTGTTAACGTTAGCATTAGTAGTTCCTGACTGAGAACTAACAAATTCGACAATATAAAAGTAAATATGTCTTGAATTGTTTTATTCTTTGTCATGCTTCTGCATCAATTTACTATTCCCATTATCAGTGTCTCTGAATTGTTTCTTTTATTGTCACTTAAAAAAAAAAAACAAGAGACACTCAAGAACATAAAACAATCACTCTTCACCTACGCTTCTAAACATCAAAAATATTTTAAAGATTATTGATCCCAAATAATATAGCTCTCTAGTCATCTTTTATCACGTTCTACACGATAAACGTTAAACTAGATTCGGATAGAGGAAAAATGTTGCGCTGGCTCCTAGAGGTTTCAATGTAGAATAGTTATAACATTCACAAACGTTATAATGGCCAGAGGAAATCCTTGTTTTAATAAATGTAGCGCTGACTCCTAGAGGTTTCAATGTAGAATAGTTATAACATTCACAAACGTTATAGTGGCCAGAGGAAATCCTTGTTTTAATAAATGTAGCGCTGACTCCTAGAGGTTTCAATGTAGAATAGTTATAACATTCACAAACGTTATAATGGCCAGAGGAAATCCTTGTTTTAATAAATGTAGCGCTGACTCCTAGAGGTTTCAATGTAGAATAGTTATAACATTCACAAACGTTATAGTGGCCAGAGGAAATCCTTGCTTTAATAAATGCAAATCAAAGCAAATAAATCATACTAGCCTACGAAATTTGTAATAGAACATTCGAAAATTTGTAATATAATTATTTGTTTAAAAATATAATAAATTATCATTTCCTTTTGTATTTCGTTAATATGTTCCTCTCGACAAACAATCTTCCTTCCGCCTGCAGATTTTCGAGAAGTGAAAGCAATGCTTCTTAGAACCTTTCACAGAGTAGTTGTTGAAAGTTAGTTATTGCATTCCGATTATAGCTGATCTTTCAGTTTCTGGTTACTGAGTTGCTTTAATCATCATTGAGTGCCGTCTCCGCATCGAAGGTTGGCTACCATGGAGCGCCATTCCACTATGTCTCTTGCTTTGATGGTGCAGATTGTCATAGGCTGACTTGTCCATCTTTTGATGTTACTCGTCCATGTTAGTCTTGGTCTTCCTCTGTCTCTTTTACCTTGTATTTTCCCTTCCAATATTACTTTTTTTAGGCCGTTGTGTCTTTTAACATGTCCCAAAAATTTCCTTTGCCTTGTTCTAATTGTGTTTAGTAGTTCACTTTTCATTTTTAGCTGTTTTAGAACTTCATCGTTTGTTTGCTTTTCTTACCATCTAATTCTACCTAGTCTTCTATAAATCCACATTTCAAAGGCTTCAATTTTTCGTTCTGTTTTCTGGTCTAATTTCCATGTTTCTGCACCATACAGGAATATTGAGAAGATGTAATATTTTGCTATTCTTAGTTTCAGCCCCGGTGTTATTTGTTTTTATGTTAGTATATTTTTCATGACATTAAAATTACTTTTTGCCATACCTATTCTTTTATTTATTTCATTTATACATTTTCCATCATTGGTTATAGTATGTCCCAGGTAGTTGTAGCTCTGAACTGTCTCTAGATGTATTTCTTCAACTTTAATATTTAATTGTAGGCCTTGAGAATTTTCTTTGTTTTTGATCATAGTTTTGGTCTTTTTCATATTCGTATCTAGTCCATATTTTTTGCTTGTTATGTTAGACAGTAAACACAAGAGCTTCCTTCATTGATTTATTCAAGTTTTTGTGTGTTTCTCTTCTCCACTTTCAGAAAAATGTCCAACTCGCTTTTGCAATCAAGCAAGCTTTCCGAGAGCTGGAAGATGTGGTGCCAGAATTTGAATATAACTGGAACTATTATCACTCAACAGTACTGAAAGAAAGTGATAAATACATCTGCTTTCTTCGTAACTCGTTCACACCTGGATTACATCGAGTTCTTAGGGCCATATTTTTGGAGGTTAAGAAGAGGGAGAAGCCACCAGAGATGCCAAATCGTATTATTTATTACCAATTGGACCTATTAGGAGGACTTCAACATATCAAGGATTACATTGAGTTTCTCTTGAAAGCGATCAGCGCTGCTGATAGAATCTACGTTCCGTGGTTTGACATACTTAGGTGAGTTGATGAGAAAACAACGTTTTATCTATCTGTTATTCATGTTAGGAATACTCTGGGCGGACGGACAGAGAGAGAAATAGACAGATAGATAGACAGAGAGGCAGACATTGTAAACAATTATTTACTATTTACAAAGCATCCACAGGAAAGGAACATATGAAGTCGTTATGTGAGATAAACTGCCACTTTCAGAGTCTGAGACATGACAGCAATATTTCTTAATTTTTTTTGTTATTGTATATTGATGATTCTGCAAATTTGGCCTAAGTCACGATTGTTTGTCTTTAATACCCAAAATAAAACAAGTCTCTTAGCTACCCAATATCAACGCTGGCAAGGAGTGGGTACCGGTTCCTACGTCATTCAGGGGCACATTCTTGTTTATTGTGACACTCGACAGGAAATGTAGGGAACAGAACTCAGTCGTGGTCACTGCGGAGATCAACGAACTCATCTGCGATAACACCGATGAGAAAGATGCAGTCATCTATACAGACGGATCTGTAATACGACACCAAAGGAGTGCGTGGGCAATTACAGCACGCTCGGAAGACAGACCAGTCAAGGAAGACAGTGGTGCATACGTTATGACCACGAGTAGCATGACGATGGAGGTGATGGCAGTGACCAGCGCATTCATTCAGTCAGAGTCACAAGACTACACCCACGCCCGCATACTGAGTGATTCGGTGATAAAAATAAGTTGATGCGGGCTCTGTTAGCTGGCATTGGGTAGAGTCTTTGCAGATGTCAAAAATATGTTGATGCGGGCTCTGTACGCTGGCATTGGGTAGAGTCTTTGCAGATGTCAAAAATATGTTGATGCGGGCTCTGTACGCTGGCATTGGGTAGAGTCTTTGCAGATGTCAAAAATATGTTGGGTCACCTTTGTTTACGTCCCAGGACATGCAGCATTACAGGGAAATGAAGGCGGATAGGTTGGCTAGCAGGAATGTCGTTGAAGATGGTCAACCAATGGATCGCGCGCGCATCATCAGTGCTCTCCGAGATGTAGGAAGGGCACAGGGCTTCGAACAGCCATGAGTCCACGTCGCTCATTCCAATGAAAGAGATGGGAGTTAAGTGGGGCACGGCCAGGAACGAGAAACTGAGTGGAGATTATAAGAGGCCTTATCAGGCAACACAGAACTGGAGTTGCCAGTGGCTGGACACTGCGGGTCTTGCTGAGGAGGGGATCTAATCACCTATGGACATGTTCGGATTGCACTGATGATGCCCCGCAAATTACTCAATAACTCTAACGTTGCGGGAACACCAGGCCTAAAGGCCGACCACGAAAAAGATGGATTAACAGAATATTATAAAACACTAGGAAACATATCAGCAAGAGACGGCAGAAGAGCAGAAGAACCCAAATTATATTTCCTATCGACGCTGAAAGGCAAATGAGGAAGGAAAGAAGAACATCTACGTCCACGTAACCACCTTTTAAGGTCGGATGACAAAGAAGATTATCAATTCCTCAAGTAGTCATTGGGTGAACGACAGTAAAGAAATGATTGTTTATTACTCTGTGTGTATTGTGTTTGTTTTTATTATTTATACACATTTTTATATTTTTATGTTATTTGTTGTTTTCTTATTTATGAGCTTTTTGTTGGGTTCAATGAGCTCAATTTTGCCGCAACTTTGAGGTTATCTTTAAGTTATCTTTCTCACAACTGACAATCTTTAGCTGAAATAAAGTTTGCTCTATTTCACTGCCGGTGAACAAATAACAATATCTCTCTCATTCCCTCTCCCTTCCTGTCACTCTCTCTCTCTCCCTCTCTCTCCCTTCCTCTCACTCTCTCTCACTCCACTTCCTCTTGTGCCCCTAAGGTTTTCCAGGGAGTTAGAAAGTTCTAGTTCTTGCCCTTCAGACATTCTCACCCTTTGTCAATTGCTGTTGTTGTAGCTTTTCTCTGATTGCCAGTCCATCTTACTTCGGGTCTACAACAGACTCTTCTTCAATTTCCCCTTTTAATATATGTTGTGTATGGTAGACAATCTAATATACGTTGTGTATGGTAGACAATCTAATATATGTTGTGTATGGTAGACAATCTAATATATGTTGTGTATGGTAGACAATCTAATATACGTTGTGTATGGTAGACAATCTAATATATGTTGTGTATGGTAGACAATCTAATATATGTTGTGTATGGTAGACAATCTAATATATGTTGTGTATGGTAGACAATCTAATATATGTTGTGTATGGTAGACAATCTAATATATGTTGTGTATGGTAGACAATCTAATATATGTTGTGTATGGTAGACAATCTAATATATGTTGTGTATGGTAGACAATCTAATATATGTTGTGTATGGTAGACAATCTCTCGGAATTCTTTCTAGATGAGCAAACAATATGTTGTCTCTGTATGTAGTTCACATTTGATTCAATATCCAACCTATCTCTTTCAACATCACTTCTATTTCTGTCTCTGTTGGCCACTCCACGCCACTTTCTCAAACACCTGGTCTCTATTGTGACTGACTTCCGTTTATGTTTATTCGTGAGAGATCATGTCTTGTACCGATAGCTCACCAAAGGTCTTTAAATGTAAAATCCGACATTTTTCTATATATTTAATGTCGATATTAGTGCATCATACTTTATATGTAGGTTTGACTGAAGAACACATTGGGCCAGAATATATTAATAGCGATGCAATCATAAAACACATGAAAATGTCATCATTCAATTAGTTTACTGTTCGACTTGTCATTAAAGAAGACTTTGTAAAGCAACAACACAGAGCTAATCTTTTGTGACCTTTATTTTCCATCAGAAATCTCAAAGGCCATCACTCAAGAAGAAAGCGAAACCGTATTTAATCTTTGAAGACAACATCAGATTTACCAACTACCAAAAAGCGGCATCAAAAGATATCTTCATACCGGACAGACATTGTTATCTATGAGCTTCATCAAGTGAGAAAACTTTCCCAAAGTTGGAGAGATCACGACTAGAGACATTATGTGGATAAGTTACATTGTCTAGAGTTTCTGGTCTCAAAGATATCTTCATACCGGACAGACATTGTTATCTATGAGCTTCATCAAGTGAGAAAACTTTCCCAAAGTTGGAGAGATCACGACTAGAGACATTATGTGGATAAGTTACATTGTCTAGAGTTTCTGGTCTCAAAGATATCTTCATACCAGACAGACATTGTTATCTATGAGCTCTGCCAAGTGACAAAACTTTGCCAAAGTTGGAGAGACCACGACTAGAGACATTATGTGGATAAGTTAGATTGTCTAGAGTTTCTGGTCTCAAAGATCTGCTGGGATTTCACTTTGATATTGTCAAGCTCGCTGTGTTCACAGAACATCAGCTCCAGAAACAATTTGAGGCTCGGTATTACATTTAGTAACAAGAGAAATTCTGGAATATTTTGTTTAATATTTATATTTTACTGTGAGAACGAGGGACACGTGTATAGACCTACCCACATTGATGATGTCAGACAACTAGACAGTGATGCACGTGTATAGACCTACCCACATTGATGATGTCAGACAACTAGACAGTGAGACACGTGTATGGGTCTACCCACATTGATGGTGTCAGACAACTAGACAGTGAGACACGTGTATAGACCTATCCACATTGATGATGTCAGACAACTAGACAGTGAGACACGTGTATAGAACTACCCACATTGATGATGTCAGATAATTAGACAGTGAGACACGTGTATAGAACTACCCACATTGATGATGTCAGATAATTAGACAGTGAGACACGTGTATGGGTCTACCCACATTGATGATGTCAGACAACTAGATAGAATAAATTACATTGTCTACAGTGTTCATAAAATATTAAATTTGGTGTTTTTTAAATTTTATTAAATTTATTATTAAATTTAAAAATTGAGAATCTGTGGTTTTGTTTCTAATTATTTGTTGTGGGTATAGTGTTGGTCATGATAGCTTTGAACATATCTGTTGTCTGTTTTGTTTTATTCTCTATTATACGTCGTAATGCTTCTATTGTTGGCCCTACTGTCGGACATCTGTAGTATATATCTTCTTCTGTTTCACATGTCTTCCCTGTGCACAGTTTGTCTGTGTTTAAGTGTTAAGCGTTTGGTAATCATTGTTGGAAGGACTTTTCACTTTTTTGGAAGTCAGTTTATAAGGAAATAGTACAAGCCAAAATTTGACAGAGTTTGAAGTAGATATAAAGCAGTTTAATGTAATAAAAAGGGAGAAGATGAGGGTACAATATAAGAAATAGACAAGTTGAGGGCAAAGAGATAAAGGAAAACAGAGAACGGACACAGGACAGTTTAAGAAAATGAAAATAAATTTAAAGATAGAAGGTTGAGACATGATCGCCTACGTCAACAGGTATGGTGCTTGATGATGATGATGATAGTGATGTTGGTGATGATGATGATAGTGGTGTTGGTGGAAATGATGATGATGATAGTGGTGTTGGTGGTGGTGATGATGATGATGATAGTGGTGTTGTTGGTGACGATAATGATGATGATAGTGGTGTTGGTGGTGACGACGATGATGATGATGATAGTGGTGTTGGTGGAAACTATGATGATGATGATAGTGGTGTTGGTGGTGACGATGATGATGATAGTGGTGTTGGTGGTTACGATGAAGATGTTGGTGGTAACGATGATGATGATGATAGTGGTGTTGGTGGTGATGATGATAATAGTGGTGTTGGTGGTGACGATGATGATGATAGTGGTGTTGGTGGTGACGATGATGATGATGGTGGTGACGATGATGATGATAGTGGTGTTGGTGGAAACGATGATAATAGTGGTGTTGGTGGTGACGATGATGATGATGATATGGGTGTTGGTGGTGACGATGATGATGATGGTGGTGTTGGTGGTGACGATGATGATGAAAGTGGTATTGGTGGTGACGATGATGATGATGGTGGTGTTGGTGGTGACGATGATGATGATGGTGGTGTTGGTGGTGACGATGATGATGATAGGGGTGTTGGTGGTGACGATGATGATGATAGTGGTGTTGGTGGAAACGATGATAATAGTGGTGTTGGTGGTGACGATGATGATGATGGTGGTGTTGGCGGTGACGATGATGATGATGGTGGTGTTGGTGGTGACGATGATGATGATAGTGGTGTTGGTGGTGATGATGATAATAGTAGTGTTGGTGGTGATGATGATGATGATAGTGGTGTTGGTGGAAACGATGATAATAGTGGTGTTGGTGGTGACGATGACGATGATAGTCGTGTTGGTGGTGACGATGATAATAGTGGTGTTGGTGGTGACGATGATGATGATAGTGGTGTTGGTGGTGACGATGATAATGATAGTGGTGTTGGTGGTGACGATGATGATAATAGGGGTGTTGGTGGAAACGATGATAATAGTGGTGTTGATGGTGACGATGATGATGATAGTGGTGTTGGTGGTGACGATGATGATGATAGTGGTGTTGGTGGTGACGATGATGATGATAGTGGTGTTGGTGGAAACGATGATAATAGTGGTGTTGGTGGTGACGATGATGATGATGATAGGGGTGTTGGTGGAAACGATGATAATAGTGGTGTTGGTGGTGACGATGATGATGATGATAGTGGTGTTGGTGGAAACGATGATAATAGTGGTGTTGGTGGTGACGATGATGATGATGATAGGGTGTTGGTGGTAACGATGATGATGATGGTGGTGATGATGATGATGATGATGATAGTGGTGTTGGTGGTGACAATGATAATAGTGGTGTTGGTGGTGACGATGATGATGATGATGAAAGTGGTGTTGGTGGTGACGATGATGATGATGATAATAGTGGTGTTGGTGGTGACGATGATGATGATGAAGAAAGTGGTGTTGGTGGTGACGATGATGATGATAGTGGTGTTGGTGGTGACAATGATAATAGTGGTGTTGGTGGTGACGATGATGATGATGATGATAGTGGTGTTGGTGGTGACAATGATAATAGTGGTGTTGGTGGTGACGATGATGATGATGATGATAGTGGTGTTGGTGGTAACGATGATGATGATAGTGGTGTTGGTGGTGACAATGATAATAGTGGTGTTGGTGGTGACGATGATGCTGATAGTGGTGTTGGTGGTAATGATGATGATGATAGTGGTGTTGGTGGTGACAATGATAATAGTGGTGTTGGTGGTGACGATGATGATGATGATGATGAAAGTGGTGTTGGTGGTGACGATGATGATGATGATAATAGTGGTGTTGGTGGTGACGATGATGATGATGATGAAAGTCGTGTTGGTGGTGACGATGATGATGATGGTGGTGTTGGTGGTAACGATGATGATGGTGTTGGTGGTAATGATGATGATGATAGTAGTAGTGTTGGTGGTGACGATGATGATGATGATGATAGTGGTGTTGGTGGTGACGATGATGATGATGATGATGATAGTGGTGTTGGTGGTGACGATGATGATGATGATAGTAGTAGTGTCGGTGGTGACGATGATGATGAAGATAGTGGTGTTGGTGGTGACGATGATGATGATGATAGTGGTGACGATGATGATGATGATAGTGGTGTTGGTGGTGACGATGATGATGATGATAGTGGTGTTGATGGTAATGATGATGATGGTGTTGGTGGTAACGAAGATGATGATGATAATAGTGGTGTTGGTGGTAACGATGATGATAGTGGTGTTGGTGGTAACAATGATGATAGTGGTGTTGGTGGTGACGATGATGATAGTGGTGTTGGTGGTATCGATGATGATTGTGGTGTTGGTGATGACGATGATGATAGTGGTGTTGGTGGTAACGATGATGATGATAGTGGTGTTGGTGGTAACGATGATGATAGTGGTGTTGGTGGTAACGATGATGATGATGGTGTAGGTGGTAACGATTATGATGATGATAATAGTGATGTTGGTGGTAACGATGATGATAATAGTGATGTTGGTGGTAACGATGATGATAGTGGTGTTGGTGGTAACGATGATGATAATAGTGATGTTGGTGGTAACGATGATGATAATAGTGATGTTGGTGGTAACGATGATGATAGTGATGTTGGTGGTAACGATGATGATAGTGGTGTTGGTGGTAACGATGATGATAATAGTGGTGTTGGTGGTAACGATGATGATAATAGTGGTGTTGGTGGTAACGATGATGATAATAGTGATGTTGGTGGTAACGATGATGATAATAGTGGTGTTGGTGGTAACGATGATGATAATAGTGATGTTGGTGGTAACGATGATGATGATGATGTAGGTGGTAACGATTATGATGATGATAATAGTGATGTTGGTGGAAACGATGATGATAGTGGTGTTGGTGGTAACGATTATGATGATGATGGTGTAGGTGGTAACGATTATGATGATGATAATAGTGATGTTGGTGGTAACGATGATGATGATGATAGTGGTGTTGGTGGTGACGATTATGATGATAGTGGTGTTGGTGGTGACGATGATAGTGGTGTTGGTGGTGACGATGATAGTGGTGTTGGTGGTGACGATGATGATGATGATGATGATGATAGTGGTGTTGGTGGTGACGATGATGATGATGATGATAGTGGTGTTGGTGGTGACGATGATGATGATGATGTTAGTGGTGTATGTGGTAACGATGATGATGATGATAGTGGTGTTGGTGGTGACGATGATAGTGGTGTTGGTGGTGACGATGATGATGATGATAGTGGTGTTGGTGGTGACGATGATGATGATGATAGTGGTGTTGGTGGTGACGATGATGATGATAGTGGTGTTGGTGGTAATAATGATGATGATGTAAAATGAATAATGCTTAGTTAGTAAAGCAATCTCCCACATAACATCTCCCACCTAACATCTCCCACATAACATCTCCCACCTAACATCTCCCACCTAACATCTCCCACCTAACATCTCCCACCTAACATCTCCCACATAACATCTCCCATCTAACATCTCCCACCTAGCATCTCCCACCTAGCATCTCCCACCTAACATCTCCCACCTAACATCTCCCACCTAACATCTCCCACATAACATCTCCCATCTAACATCTCCCACCTAGCATCTCCCACCTAGCATCTCCCACCTAACATCTCCCACCTAACATCTCCCACCTAACATCTCCCACATAATATCTCCCACTTAACATCTCCCACCTAACATCTCCCACCTAGTATCTCCCACCTAACATCTCCCACCTAGCATCTCCCACCTAACATCTCCCACATAACATCTCCCACCTAACATCTCCCACCTAACATCTCCCACCTAACATCTCCCACCTAACATCTCCCACATAACATCTCCCACCTAACATCCATCACCTAACATCTCCCACCTAGCATCTCCTACATAGCATCTCCCACCTAACATCTCCCACCTAGCATCTCCCACCTAGCATCTCCCACCTGGAGGCGAAGGCGCGCCTCACAGCGACAGAGCTGGAAGTTGTCAGCGAACCACAGCTTATGGATTGCGCCAGGATCGGTGAACCAGAACCATCCAGACCCTGCTCCACCTCTCCATGGTGCATCTAGTAACAGACTAACCTGTCTAGTCTGGCCAAGCGAGTAGGGAAGACAACCCGGTATTCAAGAATGGCATGCTGAAGTCGGATGTGTTGGGCCGAAAGGCGCAAATATCACAGTTATTCTGTAAACTACAACACAACGCAGACACGCCCACTTAACGTCCTTTTAAGGCGGATGATGAAGAGGTGCACTCCTTTAGTCATCGGGCGAACGCAAGGAAGCAAGCAATCTCCCACCTAGCATCTCCCACCTAACATCTCCCACCTAACATTCCCACCTAGTATCTCCCACCTTGACATAACATTCGTGAAGTCTGTCCATGGTTACAAATTCCAGTTTATTTCCTCCAGCATCTCTGAGAACATCCAGAATGTCAACGCGTCCATTGCCCTTCCGTACTCAACATGAGCCAAACCGGCAAGTCTGTAAACACGTTTATTATCTCTAACATCCGAGTGTCCTGGCATGAAAATTAACCAGACAATATTTTTTTTTTTAATGGACCTCCTCAGAGACTCTAACCACTGCCGATGAGCACATCCAGTTGTGATCTTTCTCATTAATCTAACATACTCATTGAGTCACTAAGAAAGCACACATGTGTAAATGGCAGTGTCTCAATCCATAGTAATGCTTTAATGACAGTTATAGCATCCATAGTCAAACTACTTGTAGTCAACGCAAAAGTACCTCTGTCTTCCTTCGCAGTTTTGCCGCCAACATGAGCCGTGAAAGCCCGCGAGCTTCGTAGGCTTCTAAATAACAGACCCAGCTGGGGAATTGACTACGTCATTATCAGATGAGTTCTCAAAAATCAAGGTCTCAACGACGTATGGGTTTTATTATCAAGAATCGTCATCATTGAGTGCCGTCTCCGCATCGAAGGTTAGCTACCATGGAGCGCCATTTCACTATGTCTCTTGCTTTAATGGTGCAAATTGTCATAGGTTAACTTGTCCATCATTAGATGTTACTCGTCCATGTTAGTCTTGGTCTGCCTCTGCATCTTTTACCTTGTATTTTCCCTTCCAATATTACTTTTATTAGGCTTGTGTGTCTTTTAACATGACCCCAAAAGTTCATTTGTGTTGCTCTAATTGTGTTTAGTAGTTCTCTTTTCATTTTTAGTTGTTTTAAAAATTCTTCGTTTGTTTCTTTTCTTTCCATCCAATTCTACCTATTCTTCTATAGATCCACATTTCAAAGGCTTCAATTTTCTGTTATGTTTTATGATCTAAAAATGGTCCATGTTTCGGCACCATACAGGAATGTTGAAAATATGTAACATTTTGTTATTCTTAGTTTTAGCCCTGGTGTTATTTGTTTTGATGTTAGTATATTTTTCATGACATTAAAATTACGTTTTGCCATACCTATTCTTTTGTTTATTTCAGTTGTACATTTTCCATCATTGGTTCTAGTATGTCCCAGGTAGTTGTAGCTCTGAACTGTCTCCAGGTGTATTCCTTCAACTTTGATATTTAATTGTGTTGAGAATTTTCTTTGTCTACGATCATAGTTTTAGTCTTTTTGATATTCATGTATAGTCCATATTTTTTCTTGCTTGTCACGAATATGACTAGGGAGTCAACAGATTGCACGGTTGAGACAAAAGATTACAAAAAAATCCAGCTATGATTATTATCAGTGCAGAGACGCCACAGCATGATGATTACTGTTACTGTTTTGTTAACAAAAATTAAAATAACATTATGACGTTGAGAACAAAAACACATTGATGGAAACATAATCACAACATTTGATAACAGTTGCTGTTGTGTTTTATTTCGATGCACGCAGCCGTATGGTGGCACGACAACAAGGTGAGGTGTAGACTTAAACAGGACTTTCTTCCCGACACTTTCCTGCATACGCCTTCTCCACTTCTCCACACGTGAAGGAGATCATTTGACAGTTGTTGGTGTAAGTGACGCCAT
Source organism: Megaustenia siamemsis (assembly GCA_032433765.1). Classification (NCBI taxonomy): domain Eukaryota; kingdom Metazoa; phylum Mollusca; class Gastropoda; order Stylommatophora; family Ariophantidae; genus Megaustenia; species Megaustenia siamemsis. The sequence continues at coordinate 9,385,945 of JAVIAB010000107.1, read as the reverse complement.
CAGTACCACAGACCGGATCTTCGTCCGATGTACATCTTATTTGAATAAAGCACGGTCTCTTACTGAGGACTAAAAGAGAATGTCTCTGTTGTAACAACAAATCATAACTGACAAGATACATCCATTTTTGCAATAACTTTTATTAAATTTTCATCAGCAAAACTGTGTGTATATATCCTTAAATATAAATATATATTATGTATATATATGTGTATGTGTATATATATATATATATATATATATATATATATATATATATATATATATATATATATCAAATATATATATATATATCTATTGTCCTTTCGAGTCGAAGACGGCACATAGGGCAGAACCATAAACTCAAAAACAGAAACCTTGCGTGCCAAAATGGCACATATTGCGGAGATCACTGCTTCCAAAATCGATGGTTCTGTTTCCATAACAATACTTTTTACAATGACAGCTTGTCAAGCCATCGATCCATCTCCTTAGTCGCCTCTTACGACATGCTAGGAAGGACACAGTGTCACTATTATTTACTTCCCACATAATGAGACCCCGGTAACACACGGGTAATATATATATATATATATATATATATATAAAACAAATATATAAATGTATATATATATATATATATATATATATATATATATATATATATATATATATATAATATATATATATATAAATAAAACAAATATATATATATAACAGGAAACAGTCTGAGAGATAAGATCAGAAATGCAGAACTCAGAAAAAAGCTAAGAATAGCCCCCGCCATAGAATATACAGTATAAAGAAACAACAGAAAAAAATGGGTTGACCACGTGACAAGGCAGAAAGATCCAAACGAGCCTTCAACAAACGTTGTGAGAACACCAGCCTAAATGGTCCTCCACGAAAAAGATGGATGGATGGAATATTTGAAGCACTAGGAAACATAACAGCAGCAGAGGCGAACAGAAGAACAAACGACCGCAAATTATATCTCCCCTCGACGCTGAAAAGCAAATGAGGAAGGAAAGAAGTAGAAGAAGATAATGAGTTCTTCTTTTTACGCTGAGGTTCGTGGATTTTATTTTATTTTGTGGTGAGATTTTGGTTAAGGAGTAAAGGCATCAATATGCACCAAGATACAACAAGATGCACCAAGATGCAACAAGATGCAACAAGATGCAACAAGATGCAACAAGATGCACCAAGATGCAACAAGATGCAACAAGATGCAACAAGATGCACCAAGATGCAACAAGATGCAACAAGATGCAACAAGATGCACCAAGATGCAACAAGATGCAACAAGATGCACCAAGATGCAACAAGATGCAACAAGATGCACCAAGATGCAACAAGATGCACCAAGATGCAACAAGATGCAACAAGATGCAACAAGATGCACCAAGATGCAACAAGATGCAACAAGATGCACCAAGATGCAACAAGATGCAACAAGATGCAACAAGATGCACCAAGATGCAACAAGATGCAACAAGATGCACCAAGATGCAACTAGATGCACCAAGATGCAACAAGATGCAACAAGATGCAACAAGATGCAACAAGATGCACCAAGATGCAACAAGATGCACCAAGATGCAACAAGATGCACCAAGATGCACCAAGATGCAACAAGATGCACCAAGATGCATAGAGATGCAAAGCTGCAAATATATTATATATATATATATATATATATATATATATATATATATATATATATATATATATATATATATATATTTTTTTTTCTGTTGTTGTTTCTTGTTCCAGCTGAAGTCCTGTATGGCCGAAACGTCGACTTTTGTTTTGTTACTCAGCTACGTAGTTGTTACCATACCACTTTGTTTTCTTGTTTTCGGATTGTCATTATTATTACCAGCTTTACAGCAGCTTCGCATCTTGGTGCATCTTGGTGCATATTAGTGCATCTCTATGCATCTTGGTGCATCTCTATGCATCTTGGTGTTTCTAGGTGCATCTTTGTGCATCTTAGTACATCTTGGTGCATCTTGGTGCATCTTGATGCCTTTACTCCTTAACCAAAAAACTCACCACAAAACAAAAATATTTCCACGAACCTCAGCGTAAAAAGAACTTATTCAATAATATTTACTTCACTACTCAATCTTCTTGATATTATCTGGACCATAAAGCTACAACTAGAGATCTCCACAGTTATCTGCCATGATCCAACGTTCTCACCATAACCTACGTTAAGTTAGTTTCCTTCAGGTCGCTATCAACTGTTCTGCGCCATTTCTCTTTTTGATATTCCACATGTTCTGTTCCCAACTGGAGTCCTATGAAGAGCTAATCTCGGTGTAGCTGCCTGAGGCATGATGGGAACATGGTCTAAACAGAGCAACCTTCTGTTTAAGGGCCCATGTAGTGACGTCATTAACGCCGTTTTTTTTCTGTTCGTCAGCTTTTACCTCTGACGAAGTCCCTAGAGATTAGGAACTGAATTTTACGTGTTGATCAGTTTTTTTCCCTGGCAGCCGTGTGCACAGGGGTCCCTCGCCGCACAGGCAGTTAACTCCGTCTTCTGAGTCACTCATATTTTTATTCCGTCCATAAGCAATTGAAGTTTCAAGCCGGGGATCGCGGCTGAGATCAGGGGTGGTGGCCGCAGAGAGAAATCATTTTTAAAATCCCCAGTCCGGGATTTGAACCCACAACCTCTCTGTCTCGTGGCCGACGTCTTGCCTCGAGACCAACCAGTCAGTCCCCCATTAGCGCACATTTCCTTGTGAATATCTTTATTGCAGATGATATTAAAGCGCGTCTCCCCACCCAAAATAGCCCCGCATTCTACGACTCTAAGACATCAGTTTTGACAGCCTCTAGTTTGAAGCAGATATTTTAGATAAGTGGTCATGTTACTGAACCATACCTTGCATGCTTATCATATTGGACTTGAATATATGAATTTTAAGTCTTAGTTTTAATGTTGCATGACTTCCAGATGGTGCAAACCTTTAATGTTGCATGACTTCCAGATGGTGCAAACCTTTAATGTTGCATGACTTCCAGACGGTGCAAACCTTTAATTCACTTCCGACAATCTTATTTTACTTCGGCATAAACGTTTACATTGTCAGTCATTTTAAAGTCCAGATGAACAAATTCGTCGGCGTCATCTCTATTTCTGGAGACGCCTGTGACGATGTTAATGAGTTATTAGCGGGTCATCATCATTGTACTCCGAACATGTCCATAGGTGCTCAGATCCCCTCCTCAGCAAGTCCCGCAGTGTCCAGCGACTGACGTTCCAGTTCTGTGTTGGTTGATTAGTCTTCTCACACGCCCACTAAGTTTCTTGTTTTTAGCTGTGCCCAGCTTAACTTCCATCTCTTTCATCCGAAGAAGTGATGTGGACACATGGTTGTCGAAGTCCTGTGTTCTTCCCACTTCTCGAGGAGGTTGGGGGGGGGGGGGGAATTGATGATGCCCGCCCGATCCATTGGTTGACCATCTTCAGCAACATCACAGCTAGCCAACCTGTCCACTCTTTCATTTCTCCGTACTCCAGCATGTCCTGGGACGTAGACAAAGGTGACCTTACGTATTTTGGACTTCTGCAATGACTCTACACATTACATACCTACAGATCCCGCCTCCACTTTTCTTATCATGCTTATCGAATTACTTAGTATACAGGCGTGGGTGTAGTCTTGTGACTCTAACCATTTGAATGCCTTGGTCACTGCCATCACCTCCATCGTCATGCTACTCGTGGTCATAACGTATGCACCACAGTCTTCCTTGACTACTCTGCCTGACGACCATGCTGTGAATGTCCATACACTCCTTGATGTCTTCCTTTCTAAAGGACTTCAGTTTCCAAGATGTTGGAACCTGCTCACGTTCTCTCGATCGCTGCAGAATGCGCATTTGGGGTCTGATTAATGTCGGTTCTCCATTGCAATTTTCTGCGTTAAAGTCAAAATGATGTTCTAGTTAACACATCTGCACCGATGACGCGGAGTTGTACGCACGGCAATATTCCTTTTTTACAAATCAAATGTTGTGAATGCGACTTTCCACCGGCTAGAGTTGATCTGCTCTTTACATCACATTGAGTGCTGTTCATGACCGTTGTTGGAATTGCTCGACGCACGTTATTTACATGTTACAACTCATTAATGTGAACTGCATCGTCAAGTCGCAGTGTTATCTCTTTAGAGAATTTGTACCGTGTTTCGTTCGTTGTAGGCTGCATTCAATAGTGTAATCAGGAATACATGCGCGGTGTCATTGTTGTGTGTGCTACGTCATCCTAATGGCTCATCGTATATCCCAAGACCGGCTATACGCTAATCTTACGGTCTGTTGTTTGATGTGCGACGGGAATAATCTGACGACTAACTGTGTTTTATATGTTCGGATTTGGAGTCAGAAACGATGTCTTAACATCATCAAGCGCTATACATTTGTAAAAATATGACGATCATCCTTTTCAGGAGGACGTGAACTTCTGGTCAATATTGTGGATAGTCGGCAGGAACCATTAAAGGCTATGTATGAAAGTGTTCCTTGTTGCAGTTTTCTCATATTCCAAATCCAGCTTGTTGCAGGAGCTACTGAGTTAAGTGCTCTGTGCACACCGTGAGCTGTGTGTTTCATCCATTTTGATCATGTTTCGATGTTCCAATTGTTTACGATGAATGATGATATCTTATGACAGGAAACAGTTGGCTGTGTTCACTTTCTGTGCGGTTTCGCCTTATGTCTTTTGACGTGTATACTGAGATAGCTATGATTGGGACTACATCTACATTTCTTTGTTTTGGAGAAGGGAAAATAGTAATTCGGTTGATTCCACTGGCAAAGGTGGTTGAGCAATTATGGATTTTCATTCGTTTGCAATGATACCGGGGCCTCCATAACCAAGGAATTAAACCAACCAAATTCTTGGTGTCGTATTACAGACCCGTCTATATAGATGGACTGCATCCTCCTCATCGGTGTTATCTCAGATAACTACGTTTTGTTGATAACGATCGGCACTCACAGGCTCCATTTTTAAAATTAAAAGTATCACATAGAAACTAACAATTAAACATTATTAAACAGCTGAACCTGTTGATGTAGAGAGACGAGACAAACGACAACGTTTCGGCAAATGGCTTCATCAGATACAAGACAAAAAATATTAGTACAAAAACTATCTCGAAATACAAGAAGATATCTCTAAATGGAGATGTAAGATCATGGCCGCGTGTGTCCGAATCACTGGAAGAGTTACCATGCCCTATGTGCCTGTTAGTCACATGATAAATAGTCAAAATGACATACGCCATATTTATACGTCTATTCATTTCGTTTGTAACCCTTTAGTGATTTGTTAGTTGCCGGCTAAAACAGTACGGACAGTTTATTCTCCCTAACAGAATCGGAATGACATCAAAGGATGTTTGTACAATTTTGCGTTGATACCATAATACCTCATAGATTATGTCGGTACCTGCGTTGATACCATAATACCTCATAGATTATGTCGGTACCTGCGTTGATACCATAATACCTCATAGATTATGTCGGTACCTGCGTTGATACCATAATACCTCATAGATTATGTCGATATCTTTAAATACATCAAAGATTATGTCGGTACCTTTAAATACATCATAGATTATGTCGGTACCTGCGTTTATACCATAATACCTCACAGATTATGTCGGTACCTTTAAATGCATCAAAGATTATGACGATACCTTTAAATGTCTCAAAGATTATGTCGATACCTTTAAATGCCCCGAAGATTATGTCGATACCTTAAATGCCTTATAAATTATGTCGATAACTTTAAATGCCTCATAGATTATGTCGATAACTTTAAATGCCTCATAGATTATGTCGATAACTTTAAATGCCTCATAGATTATGTCGATAACTTTAAATGCCTCATAGATTATGTCGATAACTTTAAATGCCTCAAAGATTATGTCGATACCTTTAAATGCCTCAAAGATTATGTCGATACCTTTAAATGCCTCAAAGATTATGTCGAGACCTTTAAATGCCTCAAAGAATATGTCGATATCTTTAAATGCCTCAAAGATTATGTCAATACCTTTAAATGCCTCAAAGATTATGTCAATACCTTTAAATGCCTCAAAGATTATGTCAATACCTTTAAATGCTTCAAAGATTATGTCGATACCTTTAAATGCCTCAAAGATTATGCCGATACTTTTAAATGCCTCAAAGATTATGTCGATTTCCTTAAATGCCTCAAAGATCATGTCGATACCTTTAAATGCCTCAAAGATTATGTCGATACCTTTAAATGCCTCAAAGATTATGTCGATACCTTTAAATGCCTCAAAGATTATGTCGATACCTTTAAATGCCTCAAAGATTATGTCGATACTTTTAAAGGCCTCAAAGATTATGTCGATACCTTTAAATGCCTCAAAGATTATGTCAATACCTTTAAATGCCTCAAAGATTATGTCGATACCTTTAAATGCCTCAAAGATTATGTCAATACCTTTAAATGCCTCAAAGATTATGTCGATACCTTTAAATGCCTCAAAGATTATGTCGATACCTTTAAATGCCTCAAAGATTATGTCGATACCTTTAAATGTCTCAAAGATTATGTCGATACCTTTAAATGTCTCAAAGATTATGTCGATACCTTTAAATGCCTCAAAGATTATGTCGATACCTTTAAATGCCTCAAAGATTATGTCGATACCATAAATCTTTCATATGTCGATATCTTAAATGTCCCAAAGACTGTGTCGGTACTCTAAATGTCTCATAGACTGTGTCGGTACTCTAAATGTCCCAAAGATTGTGTCGGTACTCTAAATGTGTCAAAGACTGTGTCGGTACTCTAAATGTCCCAAAGACTGTGTCGGTACTCTAAATGTCCCAAAGACTGTGTCGGTACTCTAAATGTCCCAAAGACTGTGTCGGTACTCTAAATGTCCCAAAGACTGTGTCGGTACTCTAAATGTCCCAAAGACTGTGTCGGTACTCTAAATGTCCCAAAGACTGTGTCGGTACTCTAAATGTCCCAAAGACTGTGTCGGTACTCTAAATGTCCCAAAGACTGTGTCGGTACTCTAAATGTCTCAAAGACTGTGTCGGTACTCTAAATGTACCAAAGACTGTGTCGGTACTCTAAATGTACCAAAGACTGTGTCGGTACTCTAAATGTACCAAATAGAACTATCAGGTATTATAGATGGAAATGTATTGATAAAGGTATGATCAATACGTCGTGTCTATATCCATACTTTTCCTACGACAAACGACAAATCAATGGATGGTGTGGCTATAAGAGAATGGAGAGCGTTATAGAAGGTCGATTTCGGTGGCTTTCTTCGAGGCAAGGCGCGTAACAACAATAGTCACTGCCAGCGACTTTTCATAGCTAGTGACTTGTGTCAGAAAGATGAACCAGAATTATTGAGGCTCAACTACACCTCATCGCGGTGCCTCTAGTAACAGACTGATGCTAGTCTTGTCTGGCACCTCATCGCGTTGCTTCTAGTAACAAACTGATGCTAGTCTTGTCTGGCACCTCATCGCGGTGCCTCTAGTAACAGACTGATGCTAGTCTTGTCTGGCACCTCATCGCGTTGCTTCTAGTAACAGACTGATGCTAGTCTTGTCTTGCACCTCATCGCGTTGCTTCTAGTAACAGACTGATGCTAGTCTTGTCTGGCACCTCATCGCGTTGCTTCTAGTAACAGACTGATGCTAGTCTTGTCTGGCACCTCATCGCGGTGCCTCTAGTAACAAACTGATGCTAGTCTTGTCTGGCACCTCATCACGTTGCCTCTAGTAACAGACTGATGCTAGTCTTGTCTGGCACCTCATCGCGTTGCTTCTAGTAACAGACTGATGCTAGTCTTGTCTGGCACCTCATCGCGTTGCTTCTAGTAACAGACTGATGCTAGTCTTGTCTGGCACCTCATCGCGGTGCCTCTAGTAACAGACTGATGCTAGTCTTGTCTGGCACCTCATCGCGGTGCCTCTAGTAACAGACTGATGCTAGTCTTGTCTGGCACCTCATCGCGGTGCCTCTAGTAACAGACTGATGCTAGTCTTGTCTGGCACCTCATCGCGGTGCCTCTAGTAACAGACTGATGCTAGTCTTGACTGGCACCTCATCGCGGTGCTTCTAGTAACAGACTGATGCTAGTCTTGTCTGGCACCTCATCGCGTTGCTTCTAGTAACAGACTGATGCTAGTCTTGTCTGGCACCTCATCGCGGTGCTTCTAGTAACAGACTGATGCTAGTCTTGTCTGGCACCTCATCGCGTTGCTTCTAGTAACAGACTGATGCTAGTCTTGTCTGGCACCTCATCGCGTTGCTTCTAGTAACAAACTGATGCTAGTCTTGTCTGGCACCTCATCGCGGTGCCTCTAGTAACAGACTGATGCTAGTCTTGTCTGGCACCTCATCGCGTTGCTTCTAGTAACAAACTGATGCTAGTCTTGTCTGGCACCTCATCGCGTTGCTTCTAGTAACAGACTGATGCTAGTCTTGTCTGGCACCTCATCGCGTTGCTTCTAGTAACAAACTGATGCTAGTCTTGTCTGGCACCTCATCGCGTTGCTTCTAGTAACAGACTGATGCTAGTCTTGTCTGGCACCTCATCGCGGTGCCTCTAGTAACAGACTGATGCTAGTCTTGTCTGGCACCTCATCGCGTTGCTTCTAGTAACAAACTGATGCTAGTCTTGTCTGGCACCTCATCGCGGTGCCTCTAGTAACAAACTGATGCTAGTCTTGTCTGGCACCTCATCGCGTTGCTTCTAGTAACAAACTGATGCTAGTCTTGTCTGGCACCTCATCGCGGTGCCTCTAGTAACAGACTGATGCTAGTCTTGTCTGGCACCTCATCGCGTTGCTTCTAGTAACAGACTGATGCTAGTCTTGTCTGGCACCTCATCGCGTTGCTTCTAGTAACAGACTGATGCTAGTCTTGTCTGGCACCTCATCGCGTTGCTTCTAGTAACAAACTGATGCTAGTCTTGTCTGGCACCTCATCGCGGTGCCTCTAGTAAAAGACTGATGCTAGTCTTGTCTGGCACCTCATCGCGTTGCTTCTAGTAACAGACTGATGCTAGTCTTGTCTGGCACCTCATCACGTTGCTTCTAGTAACAGACTGATGCTAGTCTTGTCTGGCACCTCATCGCGGTGCCTCTAGTAACAGACTGATGCTAGTCTTGTCTGGCACCTCATCGCGTTGCTTCTAGTAACAGACTGATGCTAGTCTTGTCTGGCACCTCATCGCGTTGCTTCTAGTAACAGACTGATGCTAGTCTTGTCTGGCACCTCATCGCGGTGCCTCTAGTAACAGACTGATGCTAGTCTTGTCTGGCACCTCATCGCGGTGCCTCTAGTAACAGACTGATGCTAGTCTTGTCTGGCACCTCATCACGTTGCTTCTAGTAACAGACTGATGCTAGTCTTGTCTGGCACCTCATCGCGGTGCCTCTAGTAACAGACTGATGCTAGTCTTGTCTGGCACCTCATCGCGTTGCTTCTAGTAACAAACTGATGCTAGTCTTGTCTGGCACCTCATCGCGGTGCCTCTAGTAACAAACTGATGCTAGTCTTGTCTGGCACCTCATCGCGTTGCTTCTAGTAACAAACTGATGCTAGTCTTGTCTGGCACCTCATCGCGGTGCCTCTAGTAACAGACTGATGCTAGTCTTGTCTGGCACCTCATCGCGGTGCCTCTAGTAACAGACTGATGCTAGTCTTGTCTGGCACCTCATCGCGGTGCCTCTAGTAACAGACTGATGCTAGTCTTGTCTGGCACCTCATCACGTTGCTTCTAGTAACAGACTGATGCTAGTCTTGTCTGGCACCTCATCGCGGTGCCTCTAGTAACAGACTGATGCTAGTCTTGTCTGGCACCTCATCGCGTTGCTTCTAGTAACAGACTGATGCTAGTCTTGTCTGGCACCTCATCACGTTGCTTCTAGTAACAGACTGATGCTAGTCTTGTCTGGCACCTCATCGCGGTGCCTCTAGTAACAGACTGATGCTAGTCTTGTCTGGCACCTCATCGCGTTGCTTCTAGTAACAGACTGATGCTAGTCTTGTCTGGCACCTCATCGCGTTGCTTCTAGTAACAGACTGATGCTAGTCTTGTCTGGCACCTCATCGCGGTGCCTCTAGTAACAGACTGATGCTAGTCTTGTCTGGCACCTCATCGCGTTGCTTCTAGTAACAGACTGATGCTAGTCTTGTCTGGCACCTCATCGCGTTGCTTCTAGTAACAGACTGATGCTAGTCTTGTCTGGCACCTCATCGCGTTGCTTCTAGTAACAAACTGATGCTAGTCTTGTCTGGCACCTCATCGCGGTGCCTCTAGTAACAGACTGATGCTAGTCTTGTCTGGCACCTCATCGCGTTGCTTCTAGTAACAGACTGATGCTAGTCTTGTCTGGCACCTCATCACGTTGCTTCTAGTAACAGACTGATGCTAGTCTTGTCTGGCACCTCATCGCGGTGCCTCTAGTAACAGACTGATGCTAGTCTTGTCTGGCACCTCATCGCGTTGCTTCTAGTAACAGACTGATGCTAGTCTTGTCTGGCACCTCATCGCGGTGCCTCTAGTAACAGACTGATGCTAGTCTTGTCTGGCACCTCATCGCGGTGCCTCTAGTAACAGACTGATGCTAGTCTTGTCTGGCACCTCATCACGTTGCCTCTAGTAACAGACTGATGCTAGTCTTGTCTGGCACCTCATCGCGGTGCCTCTAGTAACAGACTGATGCTAGTCTTGTCTGGCACCTCATCGCGTTGCTTCTAGTAACAGACTGATGCTAGTCTTGTCTGGCACCTCATCGCGTTGCTTCTAGTAACAAACTGATGCTAGTCTTGTCTGGCACCTCATCGCGGTGCCTCTAGTAACAAACTGATGCTAGTCTTGTCTGGCACCTCATCGCTGTGCCTCTAGTAACAAACTGATGCTAGTCTTGTCTGGCACCTCATCGCTGTGCCTCTAGTAACAGACTGATGCTAGTCTTGTCTGGCACCTCATCGCGTTGCTTCTAGTAACAGACTGATGCTAGTCTTGTCTGGCACCTCATCGCGTTGCTTCTAGTAACAGACTGATGCTAGTCTTGTCTGGCACCTCATCGCGGTGCCTCTAGTAACAGACTGATGCTAGTCTTGTCTGGCACCTCATCGCGTTGCTTCTAGTAACAGACTGATGCTAGTCTTGTCTGGCACCTCATCACGTTGCTTCTAGTAACAGACTGATGCTAGTCTTGTCTGGCACCTCATCGCGGTGCCTCTAGTAACAGACTGATGCTAGTCTTGTCTGGCACCTCATCGCGGTGCCTCTAGTAACAGACTGATGCTAGTCTTGTCTGGCACCTCATCGCGTTGCTTCTAGTAACAGACTGATGCTAGTCTTGTCTGGCACCTCATCGCGTTGCTTCTAGTAACAGACTGATGCTAGTCTTGTCTGGCACCTCATCGCGTTGCTTCTAGTAACAGACTGATGCTAGTCTTGTCTGGCACCTCATCGCGGTGCCTCTAGTAACAGACTGATGCTAGTCTTGTCTGGCACCTCATCGCGTTGCTTCTAGTAACAGACTGATGCTAGTCTTGTCTGACACCTCATCGCGTTGCTTCTAGTAACAGACTGATGCTAGTCTTGTCTGGCACCTCATCGCGTTGCTTCTAGTAACAGACTGATGCTAGTCTTGTCTGGCACCTCATCGCGGTGCCTCTAGTAACAGACTGATGCTAGTCTTGTCTGGCACCTCATCGCGTTGCTTCTAGTAACAGACTGATGCTAGTCTTGTCTTGCACCTCATCGCGTTGCTTCTAGTAACAGACTGATGCTAGTCTTGTCTGGCACCTCATCACGTTGCTTCTAGTAACAGACTGATGCTAGTCTTGTCTGGCACCTCATCGCGGTGCCTCTAGTAACAGACTGATGCTAGTCTTGTCTGGCACCTCATCGCATTGCTTCTAGTAACAGACTGATGCTAGTCTTGTCTGGTACCTCATCGCGTTGCTTCTAGTAACAGACTGATGCTAGTCTTGTCTGGCACCTCATCGCGGTGCCTCTAGTAACAGACTGATGCTAGTCTTGTCTGGCACCTCATCGCGTTGCCTCTAGTAACAGACTGATGCTAGTCTTGTCTGGCACCTCATCGCGTTGCCTCTAGTAACAGACTGATGCTAGTCTTGTCTGGCACCTCATTGCGGTGCCTCTAGTAACAGACTGATACTAGTCTTGTCTGGCACCTCATCGCGGTGCCTCTAGTAGCAGACTGATGCTAGTTTTGTCTGGCACCTCATCGCGGGTGCCTCTAGTAACAGACTGATGCTAGTCTTGTCTGGCACCTCATCGCGGGTGCCTCTAGTAACAAACTGATGCTAGTTTTGTCTGGCACCTCATCGCGGTGCCTCTAGTAACAGACTGATGCTAGTCTTGTTTGGCACCTCATCGCGGGTGCCTCTAGTAACAAACTGATGCTAGTTTTGTCTGGCACCTCATCGCAGGTGCCTATAGTAACAAACTGATGCTAGTCTTGTCTGGCACCTCATCGCGGTGCCTCTAGTAACAAACTGATGCTAGTTTTGTCCGCGATGAGGTGCCAGACAAGACTAGCATCAGTCTGTTACCAGAGGCACCGTGATGAGGTGCCAGAGAAGACTAGCATCAGTTTGTTACTAGAGGCACCGCGATGAGGTGCCAGACAAAACTAGCATCAGTTTGTTACTAGAGGCACCGCGATGAGGTGCCAGACAAGACTAGCATCAGTTTGTTACTATAGGCACCTGCGATGAGGTGCCAGACAAAACTAGCATCAGTTTGTTACTAGAGGCACCCGCGATGAGGTGCCAGACAAGACTAGCATCAGTCTGTTACTAGAGGCACCGCGATGAGGTGCCAGACAAAACTAGCATCAGTTTGTTACTAGAGGCACCCGCGATGAGGTGCCAGACAAGACTAGCATCAGTCTGTTACTAGAGGCACCCGCGATGAGGTGCCAGACAAAACTAGCATCAGTCTGCTACTAGAGGCACCGCGATGAGGTGCCAGACAAGACTAGTATCAGTCTGCTACTAGAGGCACCGCAATGAGGTGCCAGACAAGACTAGTATCAGTCTGTTACTAGAGGCACCGCGATGAGGTGCCAGACAAGACTAGCATCAGTCTGTTACTAGAGGCAACGCGATGAGGTGCCAGACAAGACTAGCATCAGTCTGTTACTAGAGGCACCGCGATGAGGTGCCAGACAAGACTAGCATCAGTCTGTTACTAGAAGCAACGCGATGAGGTGCCAGACAAGACTAGCATCAGTCTGTTACTAGAAGCAACGCGATGAGGTGCCAGACAAGACTAGCATCAGTCTGTTACTACAGGCACCGCGATGAGGTGCCAGACAAGACTAGCATCAGTCTGTTACTACAGGCACCGCGATGAGGTGCCAGACAAGACTAGCATCAGTCTGTTACTAGAAGCAACGCGATGAGGTGCAAGACAAGACTAGCATCAGTCTGTTACTAGAAGCAACGCGATGAGGTGCCAGACAAGACTAGCATCAGTCTGTTACTAGAGGCACCGCGATGAGGTGCCAGACAAGACTAGCATCAGTCTGTTACTAGAAGCAACGCGATGAGGTGCCAGACAAGACTAGCATCAGTCTGTCACTAGAAGCAACGCGATGAGGTGCCAGACAAGACTAGCATCAGTCTGTCACTAGAAGCAACGCGATGAGGTGCCAGACAAGACTAGCATCAGTCTGTTACTACTAGTCTTGTCTTGCACCTCATCGCGTTGCTTCTAGTAACAGACTGATGCTAGTCTTGTCTGGCACCTCATCACGTTGCTTCTAGTAACAGACTGATGCTAGTCTTGTCTGGCACCTCATCGCGGTGCCTCTAGTAACAGACTGATGCTAGTCTTGTCTGGCACCTCATCGCATTGCTTCTAGTAACAGACTGATGCTAGTCTTGTCTGGTACCTCATCGCGTTGCTTCTAGTAACAGACTGATGCTAGTCTTGTCTGGCACCTCATCGCGGTGCCTCTAGTAACAGACTGATGCTAGTCTTGTCTGGCACCTCATCGCGTTGCCTCTAGTAACAGACTGATGCTAGTCTTGTCTGGCACCTCATCGCGTTGCCTCTAGTAACAGACTGATGCTAGTCTTGTCTGGCACCTCATTGCGGTGCCTCTAGTAACAGACTGATACTAGTCTTGTCTGGCACCTCATCGCGGTGCCTCTAGTAGCAGACTGATGCTAGTTTTGTCTGGCACCTCATCGCGGGTGCCTCTAGTAACAGACTGATGCTAGTCTTGTCTGGCACCTCATCGCGGGTGCCTCTAGTAACAAACTGATGCTAGTTTTGTCTGGCACCTCATCGCGGTGCCTCTAGTAACAGACTGATGCTAGTCTTGTTTGGCACCTCATCGCGGGTGCCTCTAGTAACAAACTGATGCTAGTTTTGTCTGGCACCTCATCGCAGGTGCCTATAGTAACAAACTGATGCTAGTCTTGTCTGGCACCTCATCGCGGTGCCTCTAGTAACAAACTGATGCTAGTTTTGTCTGGCACCTCATCGCGGTGCCTCTAGTAACAAACTGATGCTAGTCTTGTCTGGCACCTCATCACGGTGCCTCTGGTAACAGACTGATGCTAGTCTTGTCTGGCACCTCATCGCGGTGCCTCTAGTAACAGACTGATGCTAGTCTTGTCTGGCACCTCATCGCGGTGCCTCTAGTAACAGACTGATGCTAGTCTTGTCTGGCACCTCATCGCGGTGCCTCTAGTAACAAACTGATGCTAGTCTTGTCTGGCACCTCATCGAGGTGCCTCTAGTAACAGACTGATGCTAGTCTTGTCTGGCACCTCATCGCGGGTGCCTCTAGTAACAGACTGATTCTAGTTTTGTCTGGCACCTCATCGCGGTGCCTCTAGTAACAGACTGATGCTAGTCTTGTCTGGCACCTCATCGCGGTGCCTCTAGTAACAAACTGATGCTAGTCTTGTCTGGCTTCTCATCGCGGTGCCTCTAGTAACAGACTGATGCTAGTCTTGTCTGGCACCTCATCGCGGTGCCTCTAGTAACAGAATGATGCTAGTCTTGTCTGACACCTCATCGAGGTGCCTCTAGTAACAGACTGATGCTAGTCTTGTCTGGCACCTCATCGCGGTGCCTCTAGTAACAGACTGATGCTAGTCTTGTCTGGCACCTCATCGCGGTGCCTCTGGTAACAAACTGATGCTAGTCTTGTCTGGCACCTCATCGAGGTGCCTCTAGTAACAGACTGATGCTAGTCTTGTCTGGCACCTCATCGAGGTGCCTCTAGTAACAAACTGATGCTAGTCTTGTCTGGCACCTCATTGAGGTGCCTCTAGTAACAGACTGATGCTAGTCTTGTCTGGCACCTCATCGCGGGTGCCTCTAGTAACAGACTGATTCTAGTTTTGTCTGGCACCTCATCGCGGTGCCTCTAGTAACAGACTGATGCTAGTCTTGTCTGGCACCTCATCGAGGTGCCTCTAGTAACAGACTGATGCTAGTCTTGTCTGGCTTCTCATCGCGGGTGCCTCTAGTAACAGACTGATGCTAGTCTTGTCTGGCACCTCATCGCGGTGCCTCTAGTAACAGACTGATGCTAGTCTTGTCTGACACCTCATCGAGGTGCCTCTAGTAACAGACTGATGCTAGTCTTGTCTGGCACCTCATCGCGGGTGCCTCTAGTAACAGACTGATGCTAGTCTTGTCTGGCACCTCATCGCGGTGCCTCTGGTAACAAACTGATGCTAGTCTTGTCTGGCACCTCATCGAGGTGCCTCTAGTAACAGACTGATGCTAGTCTTGTCTGGCACCTCATCGAGGTGCCTCTAGTAACAAACTGATGCTAGTCTTGTCTGGCACCTCATCGCGGTGCCTCTAGTAACAGACTTATGCTAGTCTTGTCTGGCACCTCATCGCGGTGCCTCTAGTAACAGACTGATGCTAGTCTTGTCTGGCACCTCATCGCGGTGCCTCTAGTAACAAACTGATGCTAGTCTTGTCTGGCACCTCATCGAGGTGCCTCTAGTAACAGACTGATGCTAGTCTTGTCTTGCACCTCATCGAGGTGCCTCTAATAACAGACTGATGCTAGTCTTGTCTGGCACCTCATCGAGGTGCCTCTAGTAACAGACTGATGCTAGTCTTGTCTGGCACCTCATCGAGGTGCCTCTAGTAACAGACTGATGCTAGTCTTGTCTGGTTAAGTGAATAAGTGTCGTTGAGGGAAAGCAACCCGCTACTCAAGAATATAGTTCTGAGGTCGGATGTATTGGGACGAAACGCGCAAATAAACCACACAACATCGCATCTGCCTATTTAACGTCCGTTTAACGACGGGTAAGGAAGTAGATTGCCCATTTCCTACCAATGAGACGAGAGTTGGCGAGAACAGGACAAGGGTCAGATACAGAAACAGACATATTTTCCCAGGTATATGGCCCTTTTCGTCTTGTCAGACGGTCTAGTGGAGGCTATTGCGTATTTTTTTGAGGTATTGTTTTTGCCGAACAGCTTCTCTCGTGGCTAATTCTACCAATGTTTGACAAACACACGCGGTCACATAATGAACAGGTCAGGCTCGCTGGTCCACAGGGTTTACCATCCTTTTTCATGAGTCTCTTCTCTTCTAAGTCCTGTCTTAGAACAGTCTCAAATGTTGTTATACCGTTCCTTATACGTGCTCTCCATGATGTGCGATCACTTGCCAGATGTTGCCAGTCGTTTTCACAGATGGCGAAGTCTTTCAGAGATGATTTGCAGATATCTCTATATCGTAGTTTAGGTCTGCCGATTTGTCGTTTTCCGTGTTTTAGCTCGCCATATAGTATTTGCCTAGGAATGCGTTTTTCTTCCATCCGTTGGACATGCCCCAGCCATCATAGCCTTCGACTTCTGAGCATCGACATGATTGTTAGGGTCTTAGCACGTTGCAGGACAGTTAAGTTGGTTATTTTGTCCTGCCATTTGATGTGCATTATTTTGCGGAGACATCGCATGTGGAAGACATTAGTCTTTTTTCCTGGTTTGAGTATGTTGTCCAGGTTTCGGATCCATATAGTAGTGTGCTAAGCACACAAGTTTGATATATTAAGAGTTTAGTCTTTTGAGTTAGTTTCGTGTTGTTCCATGCCCTTTTTGTGAGTTTGCCGAAGGTCGTAGCTGCCTTACCAATTCGACAGTTTATTTCTTCATCAAGAGAGATGGTTTGCGTAACTGTGGATCCAAGATATGTAAATTTCTGTACTGATTCTAGTGGGCAGTCTTTTAAAGTAATAGATATAGGTTTGAAGTCACATTGATTTAGTATTACTGTCTTCTGAACATTAATTGACAGTGAAAAAGGTCGCATGCTTTATCCAGGTTGTTGATCAGCGACTGTAGGGTGGCCTCACTATGAGCGACTAGGGCTGCATCGTCAGCAAATAAAAATTCTTTAAGTAGGGCAACATTTGTTTTGGTTTTTGCTCTTAGTCGTGCTAGGTTGAACAGTGAGCCATCTGGTCTTGTGCGAATGTAAATATCTCCTGAGCTGTTTTCGAAGGCGTAATTTAGGAGGGCAGCAAAAAAATATACCAAAAAGGGTGGGGGCGAGGACACATCCCTGTTTCACTCCTTTGTTGACTTTGAAATTCTCTGATGGACTCCCATCAAAATGGACTTGGCCATTCATGTCTTCATGGAAGGAAATTATCAGCCTAAGTAATTTAGGAGGGCAGCCTATGCCTTCTAACACCTTGTAGAGACCATCTCTGTTTACTGTGTCGAATGCCTTTGTGAGATCCACAAAGGCAATATAGAGCGGCATATTTTGTTCCCGACATTTTCCTGCAGTTGTCTAAGAGTGAAGATCATATCTATGGTTGATCTCCCGGGTCTGAAACCGCATTGGGACTCGGGAAGCACCCGTTCTGCAAGTCTATGCAGGCGATTAAGTACGACTCTAGCAAAAGCTTTGCCTGTTGTGCTAAGGAGAGAAATGCCTCTGTAATTGTTGCAGTCACCCCTGTCTCCTTTATTCTTGTACAGCGTTATAATCTTAGCATTTCTCATATCATGAGGTATTTCTCCGTTTCTCCAGCATTTAATTAGCAGTTTGTATAGGTGTGGAAGTAGTACGCTTAGGTTGTCCTAAGGAAGTAGATTGCCCATTTCCTACCAATGAGACGAGAGTTGGCGAGAACAGGACAAGGGTCAGATACAGAAACAGACATATTTTCCCAGGTAACAATCTAGGTAAACATCAGGTTTCCAAACACTTACCTGCTCCGAAAACGGTGAGAATCAAAGCTACGAGAACTAGTCTTGTCATGGTTCTAAAGTGAATGTTCAATAGCTCCCTCCAGGCGCTGGCGAATATGTTGAAGTCTGTAGAAGCGGGGCATGTCATCGTTGGCCTTTTATTGGGCGAGTTTATAATTTGGGGGATGGGGGAAGTAGAGAAACTGGAACTTTATGTTTGGACAGACGCACTTTTGATATGAACGACAATTATTTTCACTTGCTTGTTAATGAAAATGATATTATTACTTTTGTCGCTTGACACAACATGTTACTTTGGTCGCTTGACACAACATTTAACTTTGATCGCTTGCCACATGTTACTTTGGTCGCTTGCTGTAACATGTTACTTTTGTCGCTTGACACAAAATTTAACTTTGATCGCTTGTCACATGTTACTTTGGTCGGTTGCTACAACATGTTACTTTGGTCGCTTGATACAACATTTAACTCTGGTCGCTTGCCACATGTTACTTTGGTCGCTTGCCACAACATGTTACTTTGGTCGCTTGATACAACATTTAATTTTGGTCGCTTGCCACATGTTACTTTGGTCGCTTGCCACAACATGTTATTTAGGTCGGTTGCTACAACATGTTAATTTTGTCGCTTGATACAACGTGTTACTTTTGCCGGTTGACACAACGTGTTACTTGATGGTGTTGATACTGTATCAGACATCGTCTTCTTCTTCCTGACCATCACATAATCCCAGGGTTCACTGGGGCACCACTGACAGACTTTGCCATCCTTCTCCTTTATACTTCAGCGATTAGCTGTTATTATGCGTTTAGACCTTTACACCAACTTGGGTCACGAATAAGATGGTGCGTTTAAGGTCATCACCGTTTCCCCATAACTTATCAAGCATGGTTGTTTCTGCGGGCCATATGTGTGTTGTTAGGGTGTTAAGACTGCTGCAGTCCTTTAGTGTATGCTCTGGAGTTTGCCTGGATGCTCCGCAGTCACATGCTGCAAGATCACTCAGTCCTATCTTGTGTAGATCTGCTCTGCGGTTGCAAGATCACTCAGCCTATCTTGTGTAGATCTGCTCTGTGGTTGCAAGGTCACTCAGTCCTATCTTGTGTAGATCTGCTCTGCGGTTGCAAGATCACTCAGTCCTATCTTGTGTAGATCTGCTCTGCGGTTGCAAGATCACTCAGTCCTATCTTGTGTAGATCTGCTCTGCGGTTGCAAGATCACTCAGCCCTATCTTGTGTAGATCTGCTCTGCGGTTGCAAGATCACTCAGCCCTATCTTGTGTAGATCTGCTCTGTGGTTGCAAGGTCACTCAGTCCTATCTTGTGTAGATCTGCTCTGCGGTTGCAAGATCACTCAGTCCTATCTTGTGTAGATCTGCTCTGCGGTTGCAAGATCACTCAGTCCTATCTTGTGTAGATCTGCTCTGCGGTTGCAAGATCACTCAGTCCTATCTTGTGTAGATCTGCTCTGCGGTTGCAAGATCACTCAGTCCTATCTTGTGTAGATCTGCTCTGCGGTTGCAAGATCACTCAGCCCTATCTTGTGTAGATCTGCTCTGTGGTTGCAAGATCACTCAGCCCTATCTTGTGTAGATCTGCTCTGCGGTTGCAAGATCACTCAGCCCTATCTTGTGTAGATCTGCTCTGTGGTTGCAAGGTCACTCAGTCCTATCTTGTGTAGATCTGCTCTGCGGTGTCAATGATCTACTTTGAGTCTGCAAATCTTGATCTGCCCATGTCTACTAAGTTTGTTAAGGCTTCTCATTATCTTTCTATCTTCAGTCATTCCTTCGACTTTTATCGAATAAAGTGTACAGTAGCTTCCATCAGTTTCCTCATCGAAAACACATGAAAAGTCGAGGTTTATCTATTATTTGCTTAATGCGTTCGCCCGATGACTAAAGTATTCTAGAGTATTCGTAGACTATAGAATTCCTCTTCATCATCCGCCCTTAAAAGGGCGTAAAGTGGGTGTGTCTGTTTTGTGTTGTGGTTTGCAGTATAACTGTGATATTTGCGCCTTTCGGCCCCAACACATCCGACTTCAGCACTTTTGCATTTTGAGTACTGGGTTGTCTTCCCTCTTCGATCCCTACTCGCTTGGCCAGACTAGACAGGTTAGTCTGTTACTAGAGGCACCACGGAGAGGTGGAGCAGGGTCTGGATGGTTCTGATTCACCGATTCTGGCGCAGGCCATCAGCTGTGGGTCGCTGACAACTTCCAGCTCTGGTGCTGGGAGGCGCGCCTTCGCCTCCAATTGTAATTTTAAAAATATAATAAATAAAATATAATAAATAATATGTAGTAAAAATAAATATAATAAATAAAAAATAATAATAGATAAAACACACTAATTAAAATATAATAAATAAAATATAATATAGTCAAGTGAAGTATTAAATGTTAGCACGCAAAAACAGTAATGTCAGAGGTTCCCAAACGGTTGACACCCGCGGCTCCAGAAAATAAAATAACCCTAAGGATTATCAATGGTTTAGAACATGTGGTAATCTTTTCACTAACGAGAACTTTCTGGACTTTTTTGGTTTTCTAAATCAACGGACACAAATGGCGAGCAATGCCACAACATTCCATATGGGATGTATAACATAATATACACGTGGGAACAAACGGATATGAACTATCCCATGTTTGTTCAGTCGCATATGTTCATTTTCTGGTAACATCACATGACTAGGAAGTTTGAACATTAGAATTAGAACAATCTCTCTCACTCTCTCTTTCCCTCCCTCTCTCTCCCCTATCTCTCTCCCTCTCTCTCCCAATCTCTCTCCCCTCTCTCTCTCTTTCTCCATCTCTCTCTAACTCTCTCTCTCCCTCTCTCTCCCCTCTCTCTCCCTATTTCTCTCCCTCTCTCTCGCACTCTCTTCCCTCTCTTTCCCTCTCTCTCCCCTATCTCTCTCCCTCTCTCTCCGTCTCTCTCTCACTCTCTCTTTCCCTCCTTCTCTCCCTCTCTCCCCCTCTCTCTCTCTCTCTCTCCATCTCTCCCCCAATCTCTCTACCCTCTCTCTCTCTTTCTCCCACCTCTCTCTCCCTCTTTCTCTCTCTCTCTCTCGCTCTCTCTCCCCTCTCTCTCACCTCTCTCTCGCTCTCTCTCACCTCTCTCTTCCTCTCTCTCCCTCTCTCTCCCTCTCTCCCCTCTCTCTCCCCTCTCTCTACCTCTCTCTCCCTTTCACTCACCTCTCTCTTCCTCTCTCTCCCTCTCTCCCCTCTCTCTCCCCTCTCTCTCCTCTCTCTCTCCTCTCTCCCCTCTCTCTCACCTCTCTCTTCCCTCTCTCTCTCCCTCTCTCTCCCCTTTCTCTCACCTCTCTCTCGCTATCTTTCCCTCTCTCTCACCTCTCTCTTCCCTCTCTCTCTCTCTCTCCCTCTCTCCCTCTCTCCCCTCTCTCTCCCCTCTCTCTCCCCTCTCTCTCACCTCTCTCTCGCTCTCTCTCCCCTCTCTCTCACCTCTCTCGCTCTCTCTCCCCTCTCTCTCTCTCACCTCTCTCTCGCTCTCTCTCTCCCCTATCTCTCACCTCTCTCTTCCTCTCTCTCCCCCTCTCTCTCCCTCTCTCCCCTCTCACTCACCTCTCTCTTCCTCTCTCTCCCCTCTCTTTCCCTCTCTCCCCTCTCTCTCCCTCTCTCTCCCTCTCTCCCCTCTCTTCCCCCCTCTCTCCCTCTCTCCCCTCTCTCTCACCTCTCTCTTCCTCTCTCTGCCTTCTCTCTCTCCCTCTCTCTCTCTCCCTCTCTCTCTACCTCTCTCTCCCCCTCTCTCTCTCTCCTCTCTCTCTCTCACTCTCTCCCCTCTCTTCCTCTCTCTCTCAATCTCTCTCCCCTCTCTCTCTCCCTCTCCATCTCTCTCACTCTCTCCCCCTCTCTCTCTCTCTCTCCCCTCTCTCTCTCACTCTCTCCCCCTCTCTTCCCTCTCTCTCTCAATCTCTCTCCCCTCTCTCTCTCCCTCTCCATCTCTCTCACTCTCTCCCCCTCTCTTCCCTCTCTCTCTCAATCTCTCTCCCCTCTCTCTCTCCCTCTCTCTCCATCTCTCTCACTCTCTCTCTCTCCCTCTCTCCCTCTCCCTCCCCCTCCCCCTCTCTCTCTCCCCCCTCTCTCTCTTCAGCGATAACAAAATCAACAAATAACGTTCATATCAAATTATGCTCAAAGTTCCACTTTTTGTCCTCATTTTTTAAACATTCAAACAATAATCTAGATCTATAAAAGCCCGACAGGAACATGCTCTACTGCATTGAAGCTCAACATCATCGCCAGCGCCCGTAGAAGCCGAACACAACTTCTGGAACCATGATGAAACGTGTTGTCCTCGTTGTCTTGATGATGGTGGCTGTTGCCTCAGGTCAGTGATTGGTCAATTTATCGTCACGTGGTTAGCCAAAGACAGTCTGTAATGTACCAGCAAATGTTTTAGATAATCTCTCATAATTGACTAGACTATCTTTGAACAATATCTTAAGGTGTACTAGACAACAATACATATATACATATACACATATGCATATTTACAGTATTAATATGTACTAGACAATCTATAAATAGCCTCTGAACTTGTACCTGACAATCTATAAATAGCATCGCAACATATACTAGACAATCTATAAATAGCTTCGTAACATGTACTAGACAACCTATAATTAGTTTTGTAACATGTTCTAGACAACCTATAAATAACCTTGTAACATGTACTAGACAACCTATAAATAGCCTTGTAATATGTACTAGACAACCTATAAATAGCCTTGTAACATGTGCTAGACAACCTATAAATAACCTTGTAACATGTGCTAGACAACCTATAAATAACCTTGTAACATGTACTAGATAACCTATAAATAACCTTGTAACATGTACTAGGCAACCTATAAATAGCCTTGTAACATGTGCTAGACAACCTATAAATAACCTTGTAACATGTATTAGACAACCTATAAATAACCTTGTAACATGTGCTAGACAACCTATAAATAACCTTGTAACATGTGCTAGACAACCTATAAATAACCTTGTAACATGTATTAGACAACCTATAAATAGCCTTGTAACATGTGCTAGACAACCTATAAATAACCTTGTAACATGTATTAGACAACCTATAAATAGCCTTGCAACATATGCTAGACAATCTATAAATAACCTTGTAACATGTATTAGACAACCTATAAATAACCTTGTAACATGTGCTAGACAACCTATAAATAGTCTTGTAACATGTACTAGACAATCTATAAATAGCCTCTAAACATGTACCTGACAATCTATAAATAGCCTTTGACAATGTACCTGACAATCTATAAATAGCATCGCAACATGTACTAGACAATCTATAAATAGTCTCAGAACATATACTAGACAATCTATAAACAGCCCCCTAGTATGCACTAGACCAGCGGTTATCAAACTATCATTTACCGTGGACCCCCATTAAATACGTTTTGTGGTCGTGGACGCCCAAGATTTTATTTCAACTCCAGATATCAAGCCAAAAGTGCATCATCTATTTATTTGTGATTTCACTCATTCTCTCTATCCATTTAAGTACAAGATATAACATTATTTATTCTTCAAGCATTCTCGGACCCCTGGTGGGCGTTGGACCACAGTTTGGGAAACACTGCACTCATTTATAAGCAATTTTTCTCAATGTTCTCTTCCTCTTTCCTTCCTCACTTGCCTTTTAGCGTCGAAGGGAGGTATAATTTGCAGCTTTTTGCTCTTCTGTTCGCTTCTGCTGCTGTAATGTTTCCTAGTGCTTCTAATGTCCCGCCAATCCATCTTTTTCGTTGTCGGCCCTTGGGTCTGGTGTTCTCACAACGTTTATTGAGGGTTCGTTGTGTTGTGTTTTGATTACTCTGCCTTGTCACGTGGCTAACCATTTTATCTGTTGTTTCTTTATATATTCAATCATTCCTACTTTGTTTCTTTCAATGTTGACATTATCATAATGTTATGTTTTATCTCTATCTCGTTTAGATAACTTCGTTTCTCTCGGTGATGTATTCAAACAATCTCATCATCATCAAGTGACATGCCTGCTGGCGTAGGTGATCATGTCTCTCCACAATTTTCGATCTCGACAGTTGTTTATCATTTCTGTTGTCGACCTTCTGCCAAGCCATTCACTTTTAATCTGTCTGATATTTTTTTTCTCTTTGGCTCCCTCTATCTCTTCGTCCCTCAATTTGTCCAGTTGTTACAATATATTCCAGTTGTTCTCTTCTCATTACATGGCCAAAAAATGATGATTGTTTCTTCCTAATATTGGAAATTAACTCTTTTCTTGCTTTGACCTCTTTCAGAACATTTTCATTACTCTTCTTAGCTGTCCATGGTATTCTCAACATTCTTCTGTAAAACCACATTTCTACAGACTCTAGTGATTTTCTTGTTTGTTGTCTTATTGTCCATGATTCACATCCATATGTTAATACGGACTCTACATAATATTAAGACTCTTTTTCTTGTTTCTATTGTCAAAAATGGATTGCATAGTATCTTCCTCATTTTTTGGAAAGCTGCTTTTGCCTGAGCCATTCTGCATCTCACTTCTTTTGTACATCTTCCGTCTGAGGTTAACAAAGTTCCCAAATATTTAAATTCATTTACCTGTTTTAATATTGTTCCACTTGTCTTTATTTTGCTCTGAGGTGATGTCTATTTCTTTGTTCTTACCATTACTTCTATCTTTTGCTATTAAGGCTGAGTCTTTATTCTTGCTTTTTTTCACTATTAATTTCTATCAATTCTTGTAACAATCTGCTTCAAGTTAATTTCTTACTTGGCTCACTTGACAAGCTTTTACTGGCTCATTTCTTAACGTGATGGCTCAATTTAGCAGGAATTTATTGGCTCATCTACTCTGCCTTGAAAGGTGGCAGGAGAAATGTATAAAATATAAACCAACTTCTGTAGATAATATAAATCAACTTCTGTATATAATATAAACCAACTTCTGTATATACTATAAACCAACTTCTGTATATAATATTAACCAACTTCTGTATATACTATAAACCAACTTCTGTATATAATATAAACCAACTTCTGTATATAATATGAACCAACTTCTGTATATAATATAAACCAACTTCCGTATATAATATAAACCAACTTCTGTATATAATATAAACCAACTTCTGGTAAAAATATAAACCAACTTTTGTATATAATATAAACCAACTTCTGTATAAAATATAAACCAACCTCTGTATAAAATATAAACCAACTTCTGTATATAATATAAACCAACTTCTGTATAAAATATAAACCAACTTCTGTATAAAATATAAACCAACTTCTGTATAAAATATAAACCAACTTCTGTATAAAATATAAACCAACTTCTGTATATAATATAAACCAACTTCTGTATAAAATATAAACCAACTTCTTTATAAAATATAAACCAACTTCTGTATATAATATAAACCAACTTCCGTATATAATATAAACCAACTTCTGTATATAATAAAAACCAATTCTGTATATATATAAACCAACTTCTGTATAAAATATAAACCAACTTCTGTATAAAATATAAACCAACCTCTGTATAAAATATAAACCAACTTCTGTATATAATATAAACCAACTTCTGTATATAATATAACCAACTTCTGTATATAATATAAACCAACTTCTGTATATAATATAAACCAACTTCTGTATATAATATAAACCAACTTCCGCATATAATATAAACCAACTTCCGTATATATATAAACCAACTTCTGTATATAATATAAACCAACTTCTGTATAAAATATAAACCAACTTCTGTATAAAATATAAACCAACTTCTGTATAAAATATAAACCAACTTCTGTAGATAATGAATTGATTGCTATTTTAGCTGCTTCCCTTTCAGATCCGATCGTCGGGGTGGGAGCGGGTATGGGTGATCTAGGGGTAAGATGTCGGGCTCTAGACAAGAAGGTCCAGGGTTTGATTCCCACCACAGGCTATGGAGAATTGAAAAAAAAAAAAAAACATTGATTCCGTGGCTTTACCCTTCCCTGGTCTCTGGGTAATGAGATCCGATGTCTAGCCCTCTCGGAAAACGGAGAGAAAAACAGGAGGTCCCGTGTACACTCTGCGCACGTTAACGAAGCGTTGGAAAATAGAAATCGAAAAGAGAAGGCCTAAATACAGTCGCTGCCGGGCAAAATTAGTAGGAAAATCTACCCAAATAATGTAGAACTCTCGACGATAAAGGTCTGAGAGTGCCTATGAAGCCGGAGAATGTTTGCCTGTACGGCGGGGGGCACCTGAGCACACGGCTGCCAGTGTGAAAAAAGGAAAGGTGATATCCACGCAAAATTCGGCCCCTCTGGACATTGCTGGTGATATCAAGAAGGCGAATCCAATAACAAGTTGTCGTTCTTGGGCGATGTTATTTGTTTATTTATTGTTTGTTTGAACAAAAATATTTTATTTATTTGTTGTTTGAACAAAATATTTATTTATTTGTTTGTTTGAACAAAAATATTTATTTATTATTTGTTTTAACACATATATGTATTTATTATATTATATTTTATATATATATATATTATATATATTTATTTATTACCAATTCTGACCTATGGAAGCGAATCATGGACAGTAGACAAATAAATGAAAAGACGATTAGAGGCTACAGAGATGGGATTTCTCAGAAAAATGTTGAAAGTTCCCAGGACAGCTAAAAAGACCATGAAGAAGTTCTCAAAGAGGCCAACACAAAAAGGGAGCTCTTAAAAAACATCAGAAAGAAGCAATCGACATTTTTCGAGCACATCATGAGAGAGGAAAGTTGGAATACTTGGTTACAACTGGCAAAATAAAAGGAAAGAGAGATTGCGGACGACAAAGAGAGAAAATACTTGATAGCTTGGTGTCATGGCATGGAAAACAGTCAACAACAGAACTGATACGATGCACTTTGGATAGAAGATTGTGAGGGACATGATCGCCTACGCCAACCGTATGGCACATGATGATGATGCATTTATTTGTTTGTTTTAACACAGCTATGTATTTATTTGTTTGTTTTAACAAAGATATGTATTTCTTTATATTGTTTTAACAGAGATATGTATTTCTTTATATTGTTTTAACAAAGATATGTATTTCTTTATATTGTTTTAACAAAGATATGTATTTATTTATATTATTTTAACAAAGATATGTATTTCTTTATATTATTTTAACAAAGATATGTATTTCTTTATATTATTTAACAAAGATATGTATTTCTTTATATTGTTTTAACAAAGATATGTATTCTTTATATTATTTTAACAAAGATATGTATTTCTTTATATTATTTTAACAAAGATATGTATTTTTTATTTATTTAACAAAGATATGTATTTACAGTCCACAGCGTAGAAGATAAACCATGTCCTATTCAATGAAATGCTCATCTGAAAACAAGCCAGTGTGCGCTTCTGATCTCAAAACTTACGTAAACGAATGCCAAATGAATGCTTTTACGTGCTTTGAAGCTGAGAAGCTTTATGAAGGCGAGTGTGAGGAGCTGTTAGTCTCTTAAATCTTTGCTTTGCTAAAATGTCGACGAAGATAGACCATAAGACTATGAAATAAAGCAATAAGAGCAGCATTTAATGTTTGACGGTTTTTCTTTATATTTTGTTTGTAACGCCATATTGTTTTTGTTTCATTTGTTGGTTTGTAATGATGATGATTTTTGTGTTGTTTTGGTGTTTCTTCAAGTCGGCCTCTTTTTCATTTACCCTCTGGTTTCCATTTAAAGGTCTGCTTTAAGATTGTGTTGTTGTGTCTTCTCAACACATGGCCAACATATGACCACCTTATTCTCTTGTCTCTTCTCATCACGTGGCCAACATATGACCACCTTCTTCTCTTGTTGTCTCTTCTCATCACATGGCCAACATATGACCACCTTCTTCTCTTGTTGTCTCTTCTCATCACATGGCCAACATATGACCACCTTCTTCTCTTGTTGTGTCTTCTCAACATATTGCCAACATATGACCACCTTCTTCTCTTGTTGTGTCTTCTCATCACATTGCCAACATATGACTACCTTCTTCTCTTGTTGTGTCTTCTCATCACATTGCCAACATATGACTACCTTCTTCTCTTGTTGTGTCTTCTCATCACATTGCCAACATATGACCACCTTCTTCTCTTGTTGTGTCTTCTCATCACATGGTCAACGTACGGCCACCTTCTTCTCTTGTAGTCTCTATTCTCATCACATTGCCAACATATGACCACCTTCTTCTCTTGTTGTGTCTTCTCATCACATGGTCAACGTATGACCACCTTCTTCTCTTGTAGTCTCTATTCTCATCACATGGTCAACATACGACCACCTTCTTCTCTTGTAGTCTCTATCTCAACACATGGTCAACATACGACCACCTTCTTCTCTTGTAGTCTCTATTCTCATCACATGGTCAACATACGACCACCTTCTTCTCTTGTAGTCTCTATTCTCAACACATGGTCAACATACGACCACCTTCTTCTCTTGTAGTCTCTATTCTCATCACATAGTCAACATACGACCACCTTCTTCTCTTGTAGTCCTCTATTCTCATCACATAGTCAACATACGACCACCTTCTTCTCTTGTAGTCTCTATTCTCAACACATGACCAACATATGACCACCTTCTTCTCTGTAGTCTCTATTCTCATCACATAGTCAACATACGACCACCTTCTTCTCTTGTAGTCTCTATTCTCATCACATAGTCAACATACGACCACCTTCTTCTCTGTAGTCTCTATTCTCATCACATAGTCAACATACGACCACCTTCTTCTCTTGTAGTCTCTATTCTCATCACATAGTCAACATACGACCACCTTCTTCTCTTGTAGTCTCTATTCTCATCACATGGTCAACATACGACCACCTTCTTCTCTTGTAGTCTCTATTCTCATCACATGGTCAACATACGACCATCCTCTTCTCTTTATTTCTAAATAAACTGTTATACTCACAACAAATAACTGTTAAATACATTTGATACAAAAATGATATGACGAGCTCTGCTAAATATAATCAATTTAAGAAAAATTAATAGAGAATTTAAGATAAACCTAGTTACATAGTCTCTTTGAAAAACCAATTGATTATATATAACGTTTTTGTATGTTTGTCATTTCTTTTATTTTTGTTAAATTCATTCCATGAAATATGATCTATCTTTCTGGAGCATTTTTTTTTTTCAATGCATCAATTTATACTTTTTTAAAGTTGTTTTCCAGCTGTTTATAGGTAAGGATTGATAATACGTGATTTACCACATGCTAATGGCCTTGAAAAGTTGTGGAAATCAAAACTCATCAGCACAAACACAAAACTTAGGCTATTCAAATCAAATGTACTATCAACCCTTACGTATGCGTGTGAAAGCCGGAAAACAACAAGAGATATAGAAACAAAGTTGAACGCATTCGAAAATAAATGTCTAAGGAAAAATACTTGGTATAGCGTGGAACGAATTCAAAACAAACGAGGAAATTAGAGAAATCGCCAATCAACCACTAATATCTTCAGTAATAAAGAAAAGACGATGGTCATACGTTGGACATGTGATGAGAAGAGATAATAATCGAATAGCAAAGCAAGCCCTCATATGGGAAACAACAGGTAATAGAAAAAGAGGAAGACCCAGGGAGACACTGAGAAGAACATTGATGAGAGAGGCAAGAGCAGCAGGAATCGGCTCCTCAATGAGATAGAACTGCTTGCACAGAACAGAGACAGATGGCGAGATTTGATAAAATATCTTTAAAAGAAAACTGCCAGAACAAAAATTCATATAGGAGAAGGTGTATCTTGGTCTACGCCCTATGGGCCGGCTACGGCTCGAAAGGCATTGATGATGATGATGAATGGTTTGTTTGATTATATTTTTTGTATTATAATTATTTTAAATTTAATGTCATGAAAAATATATTAATATCAATCAAAACAAATAAAAATAGGTCTTAAAACTAAGAGTAGGAAATGTTACATCTTCTCAACTTTCCTGTATGGTGGAGAATCATGGACATTAGTCATGAAAACGGAACAGACGTTGTGCCAACAATACCAGTCCTGGACCCTAGATGCTAGAACAACAAGGAAAACAACCACTGCCGAGCTGAAATGTGTTACAATGATGAATACCCGCAAAAACTCAATTAGGAATTAGAGAAATCGCAATCAAACACTAATATCTTCAGTAATAAGAAAAGTACGATGGTCATATGTTGGACATGTGATGAGAAGAGATAATAACGAATAGCAAAGCAAGCCCTCATGTGGGAAACAACAGGTAAGAGGAAAAGAGAAAGACCCAGAGAGACACTGAGAAGAACATTAATCAGAGAGGCAAGAGCAGCAGGAATCGGCTCCCTCAACGAGATAGAATTGCTTGCACAGAACAGATACAAATGGCGAGATTGATAAAAGATCTTTACAAGAATGACAACTGCTAGAATAAAAAATTAGATAAGAGAAGGAGTATCTGGGTCTATGCCCTATGGGCGGCCATGGTTCGAAAGGTCAATAGATATTGATATAACCACGACATCATGTATGTAGACTTTATTATTGCTGCTTCTTTCTGAAGTTTCAATACTTCTACGCCGTTTATTTCTGTTTTAAAAATTGTATTTCTGGTTAAATCTTTATCTAGTGAACTGACTCACCCCAGCTGTCACTAACCTCAATGGAACTATTCCCTAATGAAACATCACTCACAACTTTTCTTTGTTCAAAAATAGTGGCCACTTTTATGTCAAATATTAAACTGTTTCCAGAGCTGGAAGTTGTCAGCGACCCACAGCTGATGGCTTGCGCCAGGATCGGTGAACCAAAACTTTCCAGACCCTGCTCCACCTCTCCGCGGTGCCTCCAGTAACAGACTAACCTGTCTAGTCTGACCAAGCGAGTAGGGATCGAAGAGGGAAGAAACCCGGTACTCAAAAATGTCGGGCTGAAGTCGGATGTGTGAGTCGAAAGGCACAAATATCACAGTTATACTGCAAACCACAACACAACGCAGGACGCACCCACTTAACGTCCTTTTAAGGGCGGATGATGAAGAGGAATTCTATAGTACTAGAATACTCTAGAATACTTTAGTCATCGGGCGAACGTAAGCAAGCAAACAAACAAACTGTTTAAACTTGGTTTCATAATGTACGAGTTTAGCGTCGAACATTAAAATATCTCTGTTTAGAGAAACAACGCGAGGGTAAAGTTCTCTTTTTCCCCTGACACCTAGCCCTAGCCTTACCTAACACTAACCCTAACCAAAAATATAAAAAAAGAACTGATTTACTTATGAACATTCAAACAATGATTGAATATGGAGATATTTTTTATTTATTTGAGACATAATGAAGTCGCTCTATGGGAGATAATTTTAATTTACGACGCTAAACTCGTAGTTTAAGCTTACCATAGTAGGCCTATAAATGGGAATATGTAGTTGCTAATTTGAGTCAATTATTCAAATGTCGACTTCGAAGTTTAATTCTCCTGCCACAATATCAAGATACCATTAAACAAGGCGGCATGACAATTTTTATATATACAAGTTCCACTGCTGTTAGCATCAATAGGTAGCGTGGCCGAGCGGTCTAAGGCGCTGGTTTAAGGCACCAGTCTCTTCGGAGGCGTGGGTTCAAATCCCCGCTGCCAATTTTTTTTTTTCATCATTATTTAAAATTGAGTTATTGATTATTTTAAATTATTTTTTTGTATTAGTTTCCCTTCCACTATTATTTATTCGCTATAAATATTTAATATTTTAGAAAATATTTTCGTAACCTGCTTTAATGTAACTGGGAAGTTACGAGAAAAGATGGTTGTGCATAATAATTTTAATGAGTTGACAGATCAACTTCACTGCATTTTAGGCAACCCCATAGTTGTTCAGATATCATACTCGTATATAACTCACGGTGTACCAGAGATGATCCCAGTTTCTGTGTGGATTTGCTAGTCTTATAAATAAGTACATAGTGCTCATCTCTACCATTATTCTATTTGACGTGTTCTTTGCTGTTTAGTCAAGTTTATAAATTCATTCTTCTCCTTCTTTCCTCATTTGCCTTCCAGCGTCGAGGGGAGATATAATTTGCGGTCGTTTGCTCTTCTGTTCGTCTCTGGCGGTGTTATATATCATTGTGATTCTAATATTCCTTCTATCCATCTTTTCGTGGTCGGCCCTTGAGTCTGATGTTCTCGCAAAGTTTATTGAAGACTCGTTTGTGCTTTGATCTTTCTGTCGCATTACGTGGCCAAATAATTTTATCTGTTGTTTCTCTATGTATTCTATCGCGAGGTTATGCCAATGCCCGGAACTTGTGTAGCTTTTTGTTGCTTATCAGGGCTGATAAGATATTGGTAGCAACATGTTGTTATGGGAAGAAGATTCTAGAAGTCTCAAACACTTTTCTTTCATTTTGCCATACCACGATGACCTAGACATGACAGCCTTAAACGGTGGTCAGATCCAATGCGGGGCGAAGGCGCGCCTCCCAGTGCCAGATCTGGAAGTTGGAACCAAAGCTGATGGCTTGCGCCAGGATCGGTGAACCAGAACCATCCAGACCCTGCTCCACCTCTCTGTGGTGCTTCTAGTAACAGCCTAACCCATCTAGTCTGGCCAAGCGAGTAGGGATCGAAGAGGGAAGACAACCCGGTACTAAAAAATTTCGAGCTGAAGTCGGATGTGTTGGGCCAAAAAGCGCAAATATCACAGTTATACTGTAAACCACAACACAACGCAGACACGTCCACTTAACGTCCTTTTAAGGGGGATGACGAAGAGTAATATTCTAGTCTACAGAATACTCTAGAATACCTTAGTCATCAGGGAACGTAAGCTAGCAAGATCCAATGCGGGCATTTAGATCGCCCAACACGTACTGTTCTACTTTGGAGACTGATCCAGGTAACTCCGAGCATCTCGTACAATTGATCGTCATCTTAAAGTACCCCCGTCACGCCAAGTGGCGTATAGGGAATATGGTGTTAGTGACCACGAATTTTACAGACCTTCGGCACATGATTTTTGATGTAATGTGTTATCTTATGCGGTTGATGCCAATGTTGGTGCATAGGCGCTGAAGATGTTGATTGGTCCAGCTTTGAATGGATTTTGAATGTTATTATGTGTTCTGATGTACCATTTGGGTGTTTATAGAGTGTATGATCTTATTATGTGTTCTGATGTACCATTTGGGTTGTTTAGAGTGTGTGATCTAATTGTGTGTTCTGTGTACCATTTGGGTTGTTTAGAGTGT
>JAVIAB010000107.1:9308438-9352274 GCA_032433765.1 Megaustenia siamemsis | reverse complement strand
AAATATAAAAAAAGAACTGATTTACTTATGAACATTCAAACAATGATTGAATATGGAGATATTTTTTATTTTATTTGAGACATAATGAAGTCGCTCTATGGGAATAATTTTAATTTACGACGCTAAACTCGTAGTTTAAGCCTTCCCTATAGTAGGCCTATAAATGGGAATATGTAGTTGCTAATTTGAGTCAATTATTCAAATGTCGACTTCGAAGTTTAATTCTCCTGCCAACAATATCAAGATACCATTAAACAAAGGCGGCATGACAATTTTTTATATATACAAGTTCCACTGCTTGTTAGCATCAATAGGTAGCGTGGCCGAGCGGTCTAAGGCGCTGGTTTAAGGCACCAGTCTCTTCGGAGGCGTGGGTTCAAATCCCACCGCTGCCAATTTTTTTTTTTTATCATTATTTTAAAATTGAGTTATTGAGTTATTTTAATTATTATTTTGTATTAGTTTCCCTTCCACTATTATTTATTCGCTATAAATATTTAATATTTTAGAAAATATTTTCGTAACCTGCTTTAATGTAACTGGGAATTACGAGAAAAGATGGTTGTGCATAATAATTTTAATGAGTTGACAGATCACTTCACTGCATTTTAGGCAACCCCATAGTTGTTCAGATATCATATCACTCGGTATATACCTCACGGTGTACCAAGAGATGATCCAGTTCTGTGTGGATTTGCTAGTCTTATAAATAAGTACATAGTGCTCATCTCTACCATTATTCTATTTGACGTGTTCTTTGCTGTTTAGTCAAGTTTATAAATTCATTCTTCTCCTTTCTTTCCTCATTTGCCTTCCAGCGTCGAGGGGAGATATAATTTGCGGCGTTTGCTCTTCTGTTCGTCTCTGGCGGTGTTATATATTATTGTGATTCTAATATTCCTTCTATCCATCTTTTTCGTGGTCGCCCTTGAGTCTGATGTTCTCGCAAAGTTTAATGAAGACTCGTTGTGCTTTGATCTTTCTGTCGCATTACGTGGCCAAATAATTTTATCTGTTGTTTCTCTATGTATTCTATCGCGAGGGTTATGCCAATGCCCGGAACTTGTGTAGCTTTTTGTTGCTATCAGGGCTGATAAGATATTGGTAGCACACATGTTGTTATGGGAAGAAGATTCTAGAAGTCTCAAACACTTTTCTTTCATTTTGCCAATACCACGATGACCTAGACATGACAGCCTTAAACGGTGGTCAGATCCAATGCGGGGGCGAAGGCGCGCCTCCCAGTGCCAGATCTGGAAGTTGGAACCAAAGCTGATGGCTTGCGCCAGGATCGGTGAACCAGAACCATCAGACCCTGCTCCACCTCTCTGTGGTGCTTCTAGTAACAGACTAACCCATCTAGTCTGGCCAAGCGAGTAGGGATCGAAGAGGGAAGACAACCCGGTACTAAAAAATTTCGAGCTGAAGTCGGATGTGTTGGCCAAAAAGCGCAAATATCACAGTTATACTGTAAACCACAACACAACGCAGACACGTCCACTTAACGTCCTTTTAAGGGCGGATGACGAAGAGTAATATTCTAGTCTACCAGAATACTCTAGAATACCTTAGTCATCAGGGGAACGTAAGCTAGCAAGATCCAATGCGGGCATTTAGATCGCCCAACACGTACTGTTCTACTTTGGAGACTGAATCCAAGGTAACTCCGAGCATCTCGTACAATTGATCGTCATCTTAAAGTACCCCCGTCACGCCAAGTGGCGTATAGGGAATATGGTGTTAGTGACCACGAATTTTACAGACCTTCGGCACATGATTTTGATGTAATGTGTTATCTTATGCGGTTGATGCCAATGTTGGTGCATAGGCGCTGAAGATGTTGATTGGTCCAGCTTTTGAATGGATTTTGAATGTTATTATGTGTTCTGATGTACCATTTGGGCTGTTTATAGAGTGTATGATCTTATTATGTGTTCTGATGTACCATTTGGGTTGTTTAGAGTGTGTGATCTAATTGTGTGTTCTGATGTACCATTTGGGTTGTTTAGAGTGTGTGATCTTGTTATGTTTTCTGATGTACCATTTGGTTGTTTAGAGTGTGTGATCTTATTATGTGTTCTGATGTACCATTTGGGGTGTTTATAGAGTGTATGATCTTATTATGTGTTCTGATGTACCATTTGGGTTGTTTATAGAGTGTATGATCTTATTATGTGTTCTGATGTACCATTTGGGTTGTTTATAGAGTGTATGATCTTATTATGTGTTCTGATGTACCATTTGGGGTGTTTATAGAGTGTGTGATCTTATTATGTGTTCTGATGTACCATTTGGGTTGTTTATAGAGTGTATGATCTTAATATGTGTTCTTTTGTACCATTTGGGTTGTTTATAGAGTGTATGATCTTATTATGTGTTCTGACGTGCCATTTGGGTTGTTTATAGAGTGCATGATCTTATATGTGTTCTGATGTACCATTTGGGTTGTTTATAGAGTGTATGATCTTATTATGTTTTCTGATGTACCATTTGGGTTGTTTATAGAGTGTATGATCTTATTATGTGTTCTGACGTGCCATTTGGGTTGTTTATAGAGTGCATGATCTTATTATGTGTTCTGATGTACCATTTGGGTTGTTTATAGAGTGCATGATCTTATTATGTGTTCTGATGTACCATTTGGGTTGTTTATAGAGTGTATGATCTTATTATGTGTTCTGATGTACCATTTGGGTTGTTTATAGAGTGTATGATCTTATTATGTTTTCTGATGTACCATTTGGATTGTTTAGAGTGTGTAATCTTATTATGCACAGCAAAACCCACTCCATGTAGGCGAGGCTGCTCAGAGTGTAGCCCCTGCCTATAAAAAGTATAATTTCTCTCCCTGACTGAACCACAATTTGCAGTCCTGTTTCCTGAAGAGCTACAATATCAACATGTAGTCTCTGCAGCTCCATGTCGATGACGACTGTTTTCCTGATGTCTTCTACATTCGTGAGGTTGTGTTATTAATTCAGGAGACATGGTTCTAACGTTCCATGTGCCGAGTATGAGAGATTGTGTCTTCCTTCTGCTGTGTTCTAACGTTCCATGTGCTGAGTATGAGAGATTGTGTCTTCCTTCTGCTGTGTTCTAACGTTCCATGTGCTGAGTATGAGAGATTGTGTCTTCCTTCTGCTGTGTTCTAACGTTCCATGTGCTGAGTATGAGAGATTGTGTCTTCCTTCCTGTGTTCTAACGTTCCATGTGCCAAGTATGAGAGATTGTGTCTTTCTTCTACTGTGTTCTAACGTTCCATGTGCCGAGTATGAGAGATTGTGTCTTCCTTCTACTGTGTCCTAACGTTCCATGTGCCAAGTATGAGAGATTGTGTCTTTCTTCTACTGTGTCCTAACGTTCCATGTGCCAAGTATGAGAAATTGTGTCTTCCTTCTACTGTGTCCTAACGTTCCATGTGCCAAGTATGAGAAATTGTGTCTTCCTTCTACTGTGTCCTAACGTTCCATGTGCCAAGTATGAGAATTGTGTCTTCCTTCTACTGTGTCCTAACGTTCCATGTGCCAAGTATGAGAAATTGTGTCTTCCTTCTACTGTGTCCTAATGTTCCATGTGCCAAGTAAGAGAAATTGTGTCTTCCTTCTGCTGTGCCCTAACGTTCCATGTGCCAAGTATGAGAAATTGTGTCTTCCTTCTGCTGTGCCCTAACGTTCCATGTACCAAGTATGAGAGATTGTGTCTTCCTTCTACTGTGCCCTAACATTCCATGTACCAAGTATGAGAGATTGTGTCTTCCTTCTGCTGTGCCCTAACATTTCATGTGCCAAGTAAGAGAGATTGTGTTTTCTTCTACTGTGCCCTAACATTCCATGTACCAAGTAAGAGAGATTGTGTCTTCCTTCTGCTGTGCCCTAACGAGGATGGAACTGACATTTCAGCTTGCTTGCTATGCCTGGGCCAATACTATGGAGATATTGCTATGCCTGGGCCAATACTATGGAGATATTGCTTTGCCTGGGCCAATACTATGGAGATATTCCTTTGCCTGGACCAATACTATGGAGATATTGCTTTGCCTGGGCCAATACTATGGAGATATTGCTATGCCTGGGCAATACTATGGAGATATTGCTTTGCCTGGGCCAATACTATGGAGATATTGCTTTGACTGGCCAATACTATGGAGATATTGCTTTGCCTGGGCCAATACTATGGAGATATTGCTTTGCCTGGGCCAATACTATGGAGATATTGCTTTGCCTGGGCCATACTATGGAGATATTGCTTTGCCTGGGCCAATACTATGGAGATATTGCTTTGCCTGGACCAATACTATGGAGATATTGCTTTGCCTGGACCAATACTATGGAGATATTGCTTTGCCTGGACCAATACTATGGAGATATTGCTTTGCCTGGACCAATACTATGGGATATTGCTTTGCCTGGACAATACTATGGAGATATTGCTTTGCCTGGACCAATACTATGGAGATATTGCTTTGCCTGGACCAATACTATGGAGATATGCTTTGCCTGGACCAATACTATGGAGATATTGCTTTGCCAGAAACGCACTCCCCTCCTCACGGCTTCTCGCTGAATCGTTCCCAAGGAGGGATGAGGTCCTTACGTTCGGAACCAAGTGGAGCTGCAGGAGATGCCAAAAGATTGACAATACACCATCGTATGCTATATATATATATACATACAATACTTAAATAATTTTCATCTCAAAATGTTAAGTCGGTCCTATTATATGGCTGTAAAACATGGATAATAACAAAATTGACAATCACGAAGGTACAGACTTTCATTAATGGATGCTTACGTAGAATAAAAGGATGGAAATGGCAGGACAAAGTTACTAACGTGGAATTATGGAAATGTACCGGTCAAATACCAGTGAATAAAGAGATACAGCGAAGACGATGGCGATGGATAGGACACACACTACGGAAGTCAACTGAGAGTATTACACAACAGGCCCTTTTATCAAATCCCCAGGGAAAAGACAAAGAGGAAGACCAAGGATTCTTGGAGAAGACAGATCGAAGCAGAGATGAAGATGACGGGGAAGACATGGAATGATCTTAAAAGAATTGCAAAAAACAGAACGACTTGGAAAGTGTTTGTTGAAGACCTATGCTCCACTGGGAGATGAAAGGTAGAAGAAGAAGAGACATTACTTAAATATTTGACGTTCTGCACTTTTTTCAGATTTGTCTCGTTTATTTTTATGTTAACTGTTGATGATTGTTTCTTCAATTTGACCATTACTTCTATTTTGTTTTAGGGAGCCGCGATAGCTCAGTGGTTAGTGAACTGGACCACAAAGGACAAGAGGTAGGGTTCGATCCCAACGGACGGCTTCCGGGTTCACCCTGCCTTTAATGGGTACCGGCTTTTTTCTGGGAAAGTAAAGCGGCACGGGCGCAATACTGACCTCATTACCCCAAAATTCATGTGCCGAAGGTCTGTAAAATTTATGGTCACTATCTATCTTACGACACATAGTACCATTGCTGGTGTATGTCGGGGGGCAACGATAGAACCAGAGGGATAAAGGCCGCTTGGTCAAAGCAGTCGCCACGACGTGTGCGACTCCATATTACCTATACGCCACTTGGCGTGACGGGGGTACTTTACTTTTTACTTTTTCTATTTTGTTTTAGACTAATATCTAGCTCGGTGCTTTCTTTCTCTATAATGCCCATCATTTATGGTAGTTAACAACATATTATTTAAAAAAAAAAGAAAGACAGTGACTGACAAACAAGCTGCCATACAAAACAAAAACAAGATTCAAATGTATAAATGTTTTTTCTTATTTTCTGTCACAAATGAATTCTGAACGGAAACAACTTAAAATAAAGTCATTTACAATTCCTTGTCTGACGGGAACGAACAGACTAAAACATAAGGAGAAGAAAGCACAACATCACACGAGCCAACGTCACTCTTTGTTTTGTTTGTTTGTTTGTTTGTTTGTTTAGAATCAATATCTCACACACGCTCGTTTTCGCTCAGTTTCTCATTTTCTCTTTTATGCTCTGATTGTAATGAACCTTCCATCCACATTTTTTTTATCTTGCTTTTTTACATCTATTTCTTGTATTCAGCAAAATGCACTTTTAAAGTAACTGGGCAGGGTTAAAACAGGTCAATGAATTGAAGTGCCTGGGAGCGATAAGTGCTTCCGATGGTTGATGTACTGCAAAGGTGAGATGCACAATAGGCATCCCCTAGGCCTTGGTGTGAAGCAGGTAGACAGAAATTGAACAATAATTCTTTTTTTTTATCACTATCTTCTTCTCCTTCTCTTCTCTCTATTCTTCTCTTCTCCTTCTCTTCCTCCTATTCTTCTTCTTCTCCTTCTCTTCTCTCTATTCTTCTCTTCTCCTTCTCTTCTTCCTATTCTTCTTCTTCTCATTCTCTTCTACCTATTCTTCTCTTCTCCTTCTCTTCTTCCTATTCTTCTCTTCTCCTTCTCTTCTTCCTATTCTTCTCTTCTCCTTCTCTTCTTCCTATTCTTCTCTTCTCCTTCTCTTCTACCTATTCTTCTCTTCTTCCTATTCTCTCTTCTCCTTCTCTTCTTCCTATTCTTCTCTTCTCCTTCTCTTCTACCTATTCTTCTCTTCTTCCTATTCTTCTCTTCTCCTTCTCTTCTTCCTATTCTTCTCTTCTCCTTCTCTTCTTCCTATTCTTCTCTTCTCCTTCTCTTCTTCCTATTCTTCTCTTCTCCTTCTCTTCTTCCTATTCTTCTCTTCTCCTTCTCTTCTTCCTATTCTTCTCTTCTCCTTCTTATTCGACAGGACACATGATGGGATTGTCCCATAATAAAGACATTAAAATATTGACAAATTTGAGACTTTTTGATTTATCAAATTCAATTTCTTTACCACAATTAAAAAAAAAATCAATTTTTGTCCACCATTTAAAAAAAAATAAAAATCAATTTTTGACCACAATTTTTAAAAAATCAAAAATCAATTTTTGACCACAAATTTATTTATAAAAAATCAATTTTTGACCACAATTAAAATAAAAATCAATTTTTGACCACAAATTTATTTTTTTTTAAAATCAATTTTTGACCACAATTTTTTAAAAATAAAAATCAATTTTGACCACAATTTTATTTATAAAAAAATCCATTTTTGACCACAATTTAAAAAAAAATAAAGATCAATTTTTGACCAAACACTTTAAAAAATAAAATGTAACATATTAATGCCTTTAATCAACCTTAATAGCAAGCTAGAAGATAATAAATTTGATATTTCTGGAAAGAGACAAATGAGCAAGCAATTAAAATATCATTAACATCATCTTGTGCCATACCAGTTGGCGTAGGCGATCATGTCCCTCCACAATCTTCTATCCACAGTGCATCGTATCAGTTCTGTTGTTGACTGTTTTCCATGCCATGACACCAAGCTATCCAGTATTTTCTCTCTTTGTCGTCCGCGATCTCTTTTCCTTTTATTTTGCCAGTTGTGATCAAGTATTCCAACTTTCCTCTTTTCATGATGTGCCCGAAAAATGTTGATTGTTTCTTTCTGATGTTTTTTAAGAGCTTCCTTTTTGTGTTGGCCTCTTTG
Source organism: Megaustenia siamemsis (assembly GCA_032433765.1). NCBI lineage: Eukaryota > Metazoa > Mollusca > Gastropoda > Stylommatophora > Ariophantidae > Megaustenia > Megaustenia siamemsis. The sequence continues at coordinate 9,344,710 of JAVIAB010000107.1, read as the reverse complement.
AGAACTTCCTCATTGGTCTTTTTAGCTGTCCTGGGAACTTTCAACATTGTTCTGAGAAATCCCATCTCTGTGGCCTCTAATCGTCTTTTTATTTGATCATTAACATAGAGCCGTGTACAATACTGTCTTTTAAAAACTATTTTAAAATGGATGTGTCGTAAATATATTTGGAGATATTAGATTGCGTATTACGTATTAACGTTAAGTTAATCTGAGGTCGATGCCTGGAGGTCGTGACCCAAGCGGGCTGACCGCACCTAGAGCGTAGGGAAGATAAAAAAATAAATCTTTGCGATACATAGTACCATTTCTGTGTATGTCGGAGGGGGGGGGGGGCACGATAGAACCAGAGGGATAAAGGCCGCTTGGTCAAGCAGTCGCCACGACGTGTGAGACTCAGGATTTTTATTTCACCCCCCCCCCCCGACAGAAAAAAATCCTTTCTGTCTACCGCGGGCTTCGAACACCGTACGCCGGCTTTTCAGCCAGCGGTACAGTGGTTTTTAGCGGCGCGGCCACGCTAAACACATACCTTTTTCTTCTATTATTCCAACGCTAAACACTTGCTCGACTGGGATCATGTTCTGATCATCAGATTGACTCCTGCTGCGAAGCCGTGTATGAAGAGTTTCCTATTACGTCATAATTACACACGTGACCATCAACATATCATCATACATCATCATCATTGAGTGCCGTCTCCGCATCGAAGGTTGGCTACCATGGAGCGCCATTCCACTCTGTTTCTTGCTTTGATGGTGCAGATTGTCATAGGTTGACTTGTCCATCTTTTGATGTTACTCATCCATTATAGTCTTGGTCTGCCTCTGTTTCTTTTACCTTGTATTTTCCCTTCCAATATTACTTTTATTAGGCTGTTGTGTCTTTTACATGCCCCAAATATTTCATTTGTCTTGTTTGAATTGTGTTTAAGGTCTATGTCTATTATTATTAGAACTATCTCTATTCTTATAAGGTTTATCCTTCTCCTAATCAGATCTATCTTTATCAGATCTATCTTTATCAGATTTGTATTTATCCTTATCAGATTTGTATTTATCCTTATCAGATCTATCTTTATCCTTATACGATCTATCTTTATCCTTATCAGATCTGTTTTTATCCTTATCAAATCTATCTTTATCCTTAAACGCAGATATACTCAGATCGTATCAGATAAACTCAAATCGTCTCAGATAAACCCAGATCGTCTCAGATAAACCCAGATCGTCTCAGATAAACTCAGATCGTCTCAGATAAACTCAGATCGTCTCAGATTAACTCAGATTATCTCAGATAAACTAAGATTGCCTCAGTTAAACTCAGATCGTCTCAGATACAGTGCATTCGCTTTAGATAAACTCAGATCCTGTCAGATAAACTCAGATCGTCTCAGATAAACTCAGATTGTCTCAGATAAACTCAGATTGTCTCAGATAAACTTAGATCGTCTCATATAAAGTGCAATCGCTTCAGATAAACTCAGATTGTCTCAGATAAACTCAGATTGTCTCAGATAAACTTAGATCGTCTCATATAAAGTGCAATCGCTTCAGATAAACTCAGATTGTCTCAGATAAACTCAGATTGTCTCAGATAAACTTAGATCGTCTCATATAAAGTGCAATCGCTTCAGATAAACTCAGATCAACCACTACATTCTCCCACATCATTGAACATAAAGTAAAGTAATGTAAATGAAACTAAAATAAAGTATAGTAAAGTATGTATTCTCCTTTCAGTCTCTAGAAATGGGTGGAAAACGTGGATGCATTTGATAAGCCCATTTGTCTTGGACTTTTTTGTCTTTGTCTTTTTTGTCTTGGTTTTTTTTTGTCTTTGTGAAAACAACACAGGCACCCAAAATAACATGAAAATCAACATCAACAAAACAGAAGTAAGTCATCAATATCGCAAAAGTGAAACAGAACATCAACATACCGATGGAAAGCAGAGAACTAAAAGAAGTAGAGGAATTTAAATATCTAGGAAGTCTAGTGACAAACGACAATTCTCAAACAGCAGAAATAGATTCAAGATACATCAAAGCTTGTCAAAACATTTGCACGGCTATCACCACTATTATCCAATAAGGAAATAATTCTAAAGGCAAAACGGGCACTCTACAATATAATCTTCATCCCAACGTTGTGCTGCCAATGCCAGTCCTGTACCCTAGATGCAAGAACAAATAGAAAATTAACCTCAACTGAGATGAAATGTGTTAGACGAATGACAGGAAAAAGCCTGAGAGACAAGATCAGAAACGAAGAACTGAGTAAAAAGCTAAGAATAATTTCCATAATAAAATATATAAAGAAACAAGAGATACAATGGTTTGGCGACGTGACAAGACAAAGTGAACAAAACACTACACAACGATCCTTCAATAAACGTTGTGGGAATACAAGACCCAAATGCCGACCACGAAAAAGATGGGTTGATAGAATATTAGAAATACTAGGAAACATAACAACTGGAGAGGCAAATAGAATAGTAAAAGATGGGTTGATAGAATATTAGAAATACTAGGAACATAACAATTGGAGAGGCAAACAGAATAGTAAAAGATGGGTTGATAGAATATTAGAAATACTAGGAAACATCACAACTGGAGAGGCAAACAGAATAGTAAAAGATGGGTTGATAGAATATTAGAAATACTAGGAAACATCACAACTGGAGAGGCAAACAGAATAGTAAAAGATGGGTTGATAGAATATTAGAAATACTAGGAAACATCACAACTGGAGAGGCAAACAGAATAGTAAAAGGTGGGTTGATAGAATATTAGAAACACTAGGAAAGATAACAACTGGAGAGGCGAACGGAAGAGCAAAAGATGGATTGATGTAATATTAGAAACACTAGGAAAGATATCAACAGAAAAGGCGAACAGAAGAGCAAAAGATGGATTGATGTAATATATTAGAAACACTAGGAAAGATATCAACAGAAAAGGCGAACAGAAGAGCAAAAGATGGATTGATGTAATATTAGAAACACTAGGAAAGATATCAACAGAAAAGGCGAACAGAAGAGCAAAAGATGGATTGATGTAATATTAGAAACACTAGGAAAGATATCAACAGAAAAGGCGAACAGAAGAGCAAAAGACAGCAAAATAGATGTCCTCTCGATGCTGAAAGATGAATGAGGAAGGAAAGAATAAAAGGAAGAAATATGAAAACTCATCTCTGAAGAGTTAAAAAGAAGGCTAGGTGGGATGTCCAAAGTCCATACATCTTGTACAATGAAAGTGAGTTGCAGAAAGTGGGAGTCAGTTAAAAAACGTCAATTCCGAGACTGTACATTCGTCTCAGGTGTTGTCTTCGTCATGCTTGTGAGTTATCGCTTGTTATCAAGCATATCCATTTAAGGCATCTTGTTGAATGATGACGTAGCCAGCACACCAGACACGAACTTCCTGTTTGTTAACTCTCCTCCGCTAACGTCAACGCAACTGGCTTTGTTACGTTTGTTGAATGAAAACAATCGGTTAATTTGTAAAAATTGTCCTACACGGAGAGTTAACTTCTGACGTTCTGACAACCGGAAAAAGAGGGTTACGTTCTTTCTGTGACAATGGCGTGTGGCAACCGTGGTTGTTCAGTGGTTTTCAAACTGGGCTGCTGTGTACGAGACGTCAGATTGGATCACTAAGGTTGGCTCCTAGGTTCACCCAGCTTTAAATGGATACCAACTTTTTCTGTAAAATTAAGGCGGCCTGGCGTGATCCCGACAACATTATCCATATATCGTAAGTCATTGAGAAATAGATGGACACTGCAAATATTTTCCCCAAACGCCTTAGCTAGGACGGGAAAGGAGCCATTTTAATGACGTCAAGAGACATGACCTGAAGGCACTGGACGTGATTATAGCTAGTTCTTAACGGGGGACGCTGATGAAAGAAAACTGCAGGGTGAACACAAAAACACTCCTAGGACTTACACAAGAAATAAAATGTAACTTTATTGGTATATCCTTACGCATTGGTGGCTACAGTCGTATCAACTCATAACGTTTAGTGCGGTATCGGTTGATATCACACACACTCGATGTGCGCCCCAGCCGTTACTCGGTAAACATTGATGCCATATTTTAGCTCGGACCAGACTCTCTGCAGCATATCGGGCGTGATCGAGTTGACAGCATCAGTGATGTAGCTCAGTAGGTTATCGAGCGTTGGTAGTGGAGATACATACACTCGATGTGCGCCCCAGCCGTTACTCGGTAAACATTGATGCCATATTTTAGCTCGGACCAGACTCTCTGCAGCATATCAGGCGTGATCGAGTTTACAGCTTCAGTGATGTGGCTCAGTAGGTTATCGAACGTTGGTAGTGGAGGTACATACACTCGATGTGCGCCCTAGCCGTTACTCGGTAAACATTGATGCCATATTTTAGCTCGGACCAGACTCTCTGCAGCATATCAGGCGTGATCGAGTTTACAGCTTCAGTGATGTAGCTCAGTAGGTTATCGAACGTTGGTAGTGGAGGTACATACACCCCGGAAGCAAATCACAAACCGTTAGGTTATGTTATCTCAGGGGTCACTTGCAGAACACGTGATCATTTTCTTCAGAGCGGCCAATCCATTTGTTTGTGCTCGCTCTGATAACTTTCTGGACAGCAAAACACCAGTGCTGGTGCCCCATCTTACTGAAAAAGGTAGTCACCGCCCTCAGCTGCCAGTTCTGGGATCAACCGGTTTATTCGAATTTCCAGGTAAGTCAAGGAATGTTTTTGTGCTCACCTTGTGTATGTGAAGGTCTGGAAGACTTTAAATCAAAATGACATCTTTGGGTTGGTCGAAGGCGCCTGCTCACGATGGAAACAAAAATAACATCAAAGAAACTTAGCATTTGAGCAATAAACCGACCGTCTCTCAAAACTGACAAGATGCCAACGAGAGGCAATTTCGTGAATGTTTACATTTGCTATGTGATGCCGTTTTCCACATATATAGTCAATGAGTTATAAAGTATGACATTGTTTTGGTTTGATTTTAATAAATTTATATACTGATAAAAATAATGCAGTTTACAATAGTTCATAGAAAGTTGAAGGCAGATCTCGCTTCGTTAATGTGAAGTTCACATTCTTTATTTAGGAAAAGAGTTAAATGTGATTGTCAGTGTTCCCATGGTGACGTGGAGCTAGCACTCAGATATGCTAGAACTCTCGCTTCTGCCTCGGGAGATGCAGCAAATCAACACAGCACAACACGATGGTGGAGAGAGATTCCGCCTTCAGGAAGAGGTCTCTTCAGTTTAAACATGCGAACAAAGACAACCGGTTGCAAACTGTCAATTTTCCTTTGAGATTAGTGTTCTGATGGTGACGTAGAGCACTCAGATATGCCGGAACTCTCGCTTCTCGCTCGAGAGATGCCTGCATAATTAAGCTCTGCACCACTTGGTGGAGGAGGGAAGACTCCGCCTACAAGATCAGGCCGCTCCAACTTGGTCACGTGGACAAAGCAAACCGGTTGAGAAATGTCAGCTTTCTTTGGGGGTTTATATTTCTGCTTGCACTTCTCCTTGTTCTTCTTTTTGCTGAGGTTTAATAAATCATCGTCTGCGTTTGTGGTTAACCCGCGGACTGCCTCGGCAAAGATGGTTGCTGCCTTCTCCTCGTCAAAGCTCAACCCAATGAGCCTGGTTGAATCTGTTGAGAGGGTGATGGTGTGGAAGTTGGCGTGTGGGGTGTCGTACTGTGTGAAATGGTTAAACTGGTCCTGCCACAGCGTGAATCCTGTCCCCTTTTCAGCTAGGACGATCTTCAGCCTCTTCTCTCGAAGATGCTCTCCCGTGTCTAATACTAGAACGGGAATTCCCGTTTTGGAAAACTCCCATTCGTCTTTGGAAAAATCCGATGAATCTAATTGGGCTGTTGTTTTTGGACTTTCTTGAAGTTTGTTCTTTTTGTCTTTAGGTGATTTGTTGTCTATTTGTGGACTTTGGTTTGCAGCGTTTCGCACTTTTGTTTTAGGAACAGAAACGTAAAGGTTTGCAAGCGATCGACACACGCGCACTTCTGTCTTGTGGCTTCGGTAAAACATGTCTACCTGGTTTATATTTTCCTCGGTGACGCCTTCAAAGACAGGTTGAGCAATCTTCGAGCTTGAGGTCGAGTTGGTAATTGGTGCCGTGTTGTCGGAAATATCCGAGGAAGTGTCGGAAAATGCCGAGCTATTTCCGTTCAAATTTCCGGCACGGGGTTCCACATTGGCGATTGTGATTTGTGTTGTCATCTTGGGACCTTTGAGGTTGTCGGGGGAAGCGTACTTTGTTTGAAGTCTGTCTACACCATCAAACTGGGGCGTGGAAACTTGAAAGGTGCTTGTTTTATGTTCTTGCTGGCTTTTAACTAGGTCACCAGTCGAAGAAAACGTAGCCCCGTCTTTGAAAGATGGACTCACTCGGCTACAAGTTGCGCTTTGTAGCACCGGATTTGAAATGTCTAGTCTGTTCAACTTATCACTAGACATTTTGTTGTATGCTGGACGTAAACATCGCTTTTATATACATATATAAAATATTTACTATGACTATTTAATATGACTATTTAATATGACTGTTTAGTATGACTGTTTAATATGACTATTTAATGTGACTATTTACTATGACTATTTAATATGACTATTTACTATGACTATTTAATATGACTATATCATTTAAAAAATTAATATAACTGTTTAAAATGACTATTTAAGTTGGCTAGTTAATAAGATTATTTAATTAGACTATCCTATATGAATGTTTAATGTGACTATCTGTTATGACTATTTAATACGGTTATACGACTATTTGATATAACTGTTTAATATGACTGTGTTATATGACTATTTGATAATGACTGTTTAATATAACTGTGTTATATGACTATTTTACATAACTATTTAATATGACTGTGTTATATGACTATTTGATATGGCTGTTTAATATGACTGTATTATATGACTATTTGATATAACTGTTTAATATAACCGTGTTATATGACTATTTGATATAACTGTTTAATATAACCGTGTTATATGACTATTTGATATAACTGTTTAATATGACTGTGTTATATGACTATTTGATATAACTGTTTAATATAGCTGTGTTATATGACTATTTGATATAACTGTTTAATATGACTGTGTTATATGACTATTTGATATAACTGTTTAATATGACTGTGTTATATGACTATTTGATATAACTGTTTAATATGACTGTGTTATATGACTATTTGATATAACTGTTTAATATGACTGTGTTATATGACTATTTGATATGGCTGTTTAATATGGCTGTGTTATATGACTATTTGAAACGTAATGTAATTTTTTAATGTAATTTTTATATGACTGTTTAATATGATTGTTTCTTTTGTTATTATGACTGTTTAATATGACTGTTTAATATGACTGTTTCTGTCAAAATATTCTGCTAAAAACTATCAATGCCAATTCACAGACCATTTACCAAAGACAAATACATGTGTAAACCGTTGGATACCATTTACGTTACCACTAAATCTAACTGGCAAATAATACTAAAACGTGACACACCTACAGACTAGTTTAGCTCAAAATCACGTTTATATGAATACATTTTATGAGGAATACTTTTAAAACATAATTGAAATTAAATTAACTTATTAAAATATTAAGTAAAGTTTAAATTATTTAAAAAAGCGCACGCATAATGTGTGTTTATCAAACGTAATGTTATAATGTTTAGGATTAAAAAGCTGGTTAATTGGATGATGTCAGAATAGACACGCCCCAAACTGTACTAATTTGTATAAAATGAACAAATGGATTTCCGTAGATTTGGGGCGTAACATAAAACTCGAAAGCGGGACGTCTAATTCAGTGACAAAGCTTGAATCATTCATGGGCACTGCACCACAATCAGAAGTCATTGCATGGGAAATGGGTTTTTATCATTGCCTGGGATATGGGTTTTTTTTATATTAAAACCAGTCTAGAGCGTGGTGTGTGGACATGACGGTTCTGCAACAACGGGGGTAATAACACACTGTACAAAGCCTTTGGTGCCGAAGTGAAATTACATCCCTTGTTCCGATGTTCTGTGTATCCTTTGATTATTCATGACGTCACTCCAAAGCCGTGCATGGAATAACAAGGTACCAGTATATCAATGACAGTAGCCTAGTCGTTAATGGGCAGCTCTTGTGGAAGTGTGCGTGTATTAGAAGTTTACAGTATTGTCAGCTTGACTTGACGACTAATTTGCGTGTGCAAAACGTTCAGAATGTTGCTGTAGACATCCTATTCTTTGAAAACATTATTATGGTAGTTGTCGGGTTCTGAAAAAAAAAAAAGAATAAAATAAAACAAATTATTTGAAGTACAAAATAAAACAAATTATTTGAAACGTAAATAAAACTGTTGAGAGGTTATTTGTTGGTTATTTGTTGTTTAAAATGTTGTAATAATAAGGGTCATGGTGGCTTTTGTTTTTGTTTGTTAGACTTAAGAAGTCAGGATACAACTATTTTTAAATCGAGTTTTTATTTCAGTGATGAGATCAAGTACCTAGTCGTATCGTAGTCGGAAGCTAAGAAAAGATAGAAAGAAAGAAAGCAAAAAAGGAAGTATATGGTATTCCTTTATACAGCCGGGAGCAGCGAGAGCTCAGTGGTTAGTGAACTGGACTACAAAGGACAATTGGTAGGGTTCGATCCCAACCGACGGCTTCCGGGTGTACCCAGCCTTAAATGGGTACCGGATTTTTTTCTGGGAAAGTAAAGCGATACGGGCATAATACCGACCACATTACCCCAAAAATCATGTGTTGAAGGTCTGTAAAATTTATGGTCACTAACACCATATTCCATATACGCCACTTGGCGTGACGGCGGCTCTTTTTTTTTTTTTTTTTTTACTTTACTTTATACAGCCCAACGTTGGTGTAAACTCCCCAGCTGTTTTACTTGTATCAACATTGATGATAATTTATTGTATTATTTCAAATAAAGCTGATATTCTTGTTGTGCATACAGTTTCTATCGCTGGCCAAATTATAGGAAGAGTTCACAGCATTTATCGAGGTATTAGCATGAGGATTTAATTTCTCCAATGAAGTATGTACCTCATGTTTCTCTTTAGAGCAGATACATGTGTCCCATATCTGTTCCCAGTGCATCCTATTTCAGCCAGCATTTTGTTCAGGTTGCTTTCCTTAGCCTTTGGTTGTCCCCAATCTTACTGCAAGGCAGCAGTTGATCTTTTCTGTAGGGGGATTCTGCCCTTAGATGGTCGGCCTTCCCAGGTTTACGAGCACCATCTGCCCGAGTCACTAGAGGTGACTAACACAGACATGCGACTTGGAATATGAGGAAACTGCAACAAGGAACATTCTTTCACGCACAGCCTCCAACTGTTCCCGCCCCCTATTCCCATATACTGGTAAGTCACGTCCTCTTGAAAATGATGATCGTCGTAGCACTTGATGATGTTAGGCTAACGTTGATGACTCCAATTCCGAACATATAGACACACAGTCAGACGTCAAATTTTCCCCGTCGCACATCAAATAGCAGACCGTAAGATTTGCGCACGGCCGGTTTAGGGAACCATTACGATGACGTAGCACATACCAATGTCGACGAACAAATAATCTCGATCCCTTTAGATTTCTGTCTGATTACTCAAGTGTAAGCAGCCTACGACGAATAAAACACGAAGCAAATTCCCCAAAGAGACAAATCTGCGGCTGACGAAGTAGTTTACATTAATGTTTAACATGGAAATAACTTGCGTTAAAGAATTTCAACAACGGTCATGAACAGCACCAATGTGACGTAAAGCGCAGATCAAGTCTAGACGGTGGAAGGTCTCACTCACAACACTTGATTCGTCAAAAACAGACTGTTGTCGGCCTACGACCTCGCTTTAGCAACACAGATGTATCAAGCATATCATCATTTTGACTTTAACGCAGAAAAGTGCAATGAAGATCCGAAATTAATCAGACCCTGGGTGCATTTTCTGCAGCGATCGAGAGGAAGTGGACTATATCCGCCATCTTGATACGGAACCAGCCAGATGCATAATTAGATACTACATTTAAGACAACGCACATAGTAGTAGTGTTTGGATCGTTGCCTACTCAGTCAAATACGGTAGACGACCTGTCGACAGATTTTTCCAACATCAACGCACTTTGAAGTGAGGTGTGAAATAAGTGGAGCGGATATGGGGGATTTCCGACCTAAGTGAAACTGATTTCAAGAACATAACAAAACAGAACGGAACACAAGATTAGGGAATATACATCAAATTAAGAAGAAAATACACATTGCAAATAGGAAATACACTTCAGAATATTTAAAACAGACAGTGTGAGGCGGACTTTCAATTTGACAAGGAGACTGATAATTTGCAGTGAAGGGCGAACATAGTTGAACAATGGAATTGAGTTGAACAATGGAATTGAGTTGAACAATGGAATTGAGTTGAACAATGGAATTGAGTTGAACAATGGAATTGAGTTGAACAATGGAATTGAGTTGAACAATCGAATTGAGTTGAACAATCGAATTGAGTTGAACAATGGAATTGAGTTGAACAATGGACTTGGGTTGAACAATGGAATTGAGTTGAACAATGGACTTGAGTTGAACAATGGAATTGAGTTGAACAATGGAATTGAGTTGAACAATGGAATTGAGTTGAACAATGGAATTGAGTTGAACAATGGAATTGAGTTGAACAATGGAATTGAGTTGAACAATGTAATTGAGTTGAACAATGTAATTGAGTTGAACAATGTGATAGCTTGACATCGGAAAACAATATGAAACTATGACGTTTCGGTCTATGTGGAACCTTCTTAGAAAACATAGCAACAAAAATAAGGATGGTGGACACAAAAGGAAATATAATCTAACTACATTAGAGGTGGGACCCGCGATAGCTCAGTGGTTAGTGAACTGGACTACAAAGGACAAGGGTAGGGTTCGATCCCAACCGACGGCTTCCGGGTTCACCCAGCCTTAAATCTATCTATCTATCTATTGTCCTTTCGAGCCGAAGATGGCACTTATGGCAGAACCACAATCTCAAAAACAGAAACCTTGCGTGCCAAAATGGCACATATTGCAGAGATCACTGCTTCTAAAATCTATGGTTCTGTTTCCATAACAATACTTTTTACAATGACAGCTTGTCAAGCCATCGATCAACCTCCTTAGTCGCCTCTTACGACATGCTTGGAAGGACACAGGACACAGCCTTAAATGGGTACCAGATTTTTGTCTGGGAAAGTAAAGCGGCACGGGCGTGATACCGACCACATTACACCAAAAATCATGATCTGAAGGTCTGTAAAATTTATGGCCACTAACACCATATTTCCCTATACGCCACTTGGCGTGACGGGGGCTCTTTACTTTACATTAAAGGAAGTAAATAAAAGTAGTGAAAATAATGAAGAAAAAATATGTGTGGAAAAAAGTAGCTTTTTTGTAGGGGTCCCATCTCATCACTGTGTGAGTGATAGACGAGAAATGAGAAGAGAGCACCAGTAGAGAAACATAAAGCAGGGGAGAGAAAGGAAAGAAGATAAACATGCTCGTGCACTGCAGAGCTGACTATAGTTAACAGTCAGAAAGAGGGAGGAGGGAGTGGGCAGGTGAGGACCTGAAACCCCTACAAAAAAAGTAAGTTTTTCCCATACATTTTTTCTACCTTATTTGAACTGGTTTTAGCTATTACCTATAATGTAGTTAGATTTAATTTCCTTGTGTGTCCGTCAGTTCATTTTTGTAATTTTTTTCTGGCTAAGGCCGCATGTAGATCGATACGTCAATAGTTGTTTTTTTAAAACTATTATTCTCTTATGCAAAACTGTCACCACACACTATGTAAACTCATTCCCTACACACCAGCTTTACCGCAGCACAACATCTATTTATATGTTCCATACTTGAATTCACTGGACAGCTAAAAAGACCAACGAGAAAAGTCTCAAAGAGGCCAACACAAAAAAGGGAGCTCTTAAGAAACATCATAAAGAAACTATGAACATTTGAGGCCAACACAAAAAGGGAGCTCTTAAGAAACATCATAAAGAAACTATGAACATTTTTATGGCACTTCATGAGAAGAGGAAAGTCGGAATACTTGGTTACAGCTGGCAAAATACAGGAAAAGATCAATCGGGGACGACAAAGAGAGAAAATACTAGACGGCTTGGAAAACAGTCAACAAAAGAATTGATGCAAAGCACGGTGGATAAAAGATTGTGGAAGGACATTATCGCCCACGCCAACTGGTATGGCACATGATCATGATACTTGAATTAAGACTTACTTCCCCTGACATACAACTGCCATGTGATTGGATAATTGTTTTCACTGTGGTATGCGCTCTTTAATAATTTGAGAACCTTTTGGTTCATGACGTGGATCAATGAACGTGCTTCTGCCAGAGAATTTCGATGAAGGAATAGTGTGGGTGTGTGTTGAACGTCAGAGAAATGAGTGTTCCCTGGGAGTGCTGGCAATTACTTGGCACCGACTATGTGGGTTGTGGCCTACATTCTAGTAGCGTTGTAGCCACAACTGCTATATACGTGGAAGTAGCCAAGTCAAATATGGGAACAACTGAACGACATGTGTATTGTCACAACTAAACTGCATGTATATTGTCACAACTGAACTACACGTATTTTGTCACAAATGAACTACACGTGTATTGTCACAACTGAACTACATGTGTATTGCCACAACTGAACTACACGTATTTTGTCACAAATGAACTACACGTGTATTGTCACAACTGAACTACACCTTTTTATGTCACAAATGAACTACACATGTATTGTCACAACTGAACTACATGTGTATTGTCACACCTGAACTACATGTGTATTGTCACAACTGACGTACATGCATATTGTCGCAACTGAACTACATGTGTATTGTCACAACTGCAATACATGTGCATTGTTACAACTGAACTACATGTGTATTGTTAAACTGAATTACATGTGTATTGTCACAACTGAACTACATGTGTATTGTCACAACTGAACTACATGTGTATTGTTGAACTGAACTACATATGTATTGTCACAACTGAACTACAAGTGTGTTGTCACAACAGAGCTACATGTGTATTGTCACAACTGAGCTACATGTGTATTGTTAAACTGAACTGCAAGTGTATTGTCACAACTGAGTAACATGTGTATTGTTAAACTAAACTACATGTGTATTGTCACAACTGGACTACATGTGTGTTGTCACAACTGAACTACGTGTGTGTTGTCACAACTGAGCTACATGTGTATTGTTAAACTGAACTACATGTGTATTGTCACAACTGAACTACAATAGACTACATGTGTGTTGTCACAACTGAGTTACATGTGTGTTGTCACAACTGAGTTACATGTGTGTTGTCACAACTGAGCTACATGTATATTGTCTAATTTGTCTGTCTACTGTTATAGTTTTATTTTCTGTTATGAACTATTATACTCTGAACGGAACTCTTTTCTGCTTGTTGTAGTGAAGCCTTCTCCCTTGTGGAAATAACTTCTTTTACCTTTCAGCTCCTGTGAAGCATAGGTCTTTAACAAACAACTTTCAGCTCCCTGTGAAGCATAGGTCTTTAACAACAACTTCAGCTCCCTGTGAAGCATAGGTCTTTAACAAACAACTTTCAGCTCCCTGTGAAGCATAGGTCTTTAACAAACAACTTTCAGCTCCCTGTGAAGCATAGGTCTTTAACAAACAACTTTCAGCTCCCTGTGAAGCATAGGTCTTTAACAAACAACTTTCAGCTCCCTGTGAAGCATAGGTCTTTAACAAACAACTTTCCAAGCCGAACTGTTTCTTGCATTCTTTAAAGATCATTCCATGCCTTCCCCATCATCTTCATCTCTGCTTCTATCTGTTTTCTCTAGGAATATTTTGGTCTTCCTCTTTGTCTCTTTCCTTGAGGATTCCAAAAAAGGGCCTGTTGTGTAATACTCTCAGTTGGCTTCGCAATGTGTATCCTTTCCAGCACCATCGTCTTCATGTTATCTCTCTATCCACTGGTATTTGACTGGTACTATCCTAAATTTTATGTTAGTGATTTTATCCTACCATTTCCACCCTTTTATTCTGCTCAAGCATCCATTAATGAAGGCTTGTATTTTCATGATTGTCACTTTTATTGTTCTCCATGTTTCACAGCTATATAATAAGACTGACCTAACATTGAAGTTGAAGTTACTGCTTTATTAGAGGCGAAGGCGCGCCTACCAGCACCAGAGCTGGAAGTTGTCAGCGACCCACAGCTGATGGCTTGCGCCAGTATATGTGAGCCAAAACCATCCAGACCCTGCTCCACCTCTCCGTGGTGCCTCCAGTAACAGACTAACCTGTCTAGTCTGGCCAAGCGTGCAGGGATCGAAGGAGGAAGACAACCGGTACTCAAAAATGTCGTGCTGAAAAATCGGATATGTTGGGCCGAAAGGCACAAATATAACAGTTATACTGCAAACCACAACACAACGCAAACACGTCCACTAAACGTCCTTTTAAGGGCGGATGACGAAGAGGAATTCTACAGTCTACGAATACTCTAGAATACTTTAGTCATCGGGCGAACGTAGGCAAGCAACTGCTTTATTTTTCGTTAAGAAATATTCTACTCTGACCTGACCTCTCGTCTACTTGTGGCAGTAAAGCCTTTTCCCCAGTGGAACAACCTAGTGACGTCTATCCCCTGCCAACAATATACATCAACAAGGCTGTATTTACTACCACCGACCCCCCCCCCCCCCACCCCCCCCCCCCCTTTTCCCCAGTGGAACAACCTAGTGACGTCTATCCCCTGCCAACAATATACATCAACAAGGCTGTATTTACTACCACCGACGCCCCCCCCCTTTTCCCCAACCCCCTACCCCTCCATCACCACCGTACTTCTGTAACCGAATAAACAACAAACAATCGTTTCCACACATTAGACAACCCGGGACATCACCGCTGCCTCGAGTATACAACACAGCAACACGCGCGTTTTGAGAAATCGATTCAGATCGAAAAAGCTAAAAGTGCAAAGAAATAAAAAAAAAATGAAACCAGTCTCTGAAGGTTCTACACGACTAAGAGAATCGTTCGATTTGATGTTAGTGACAATAAATATGTCAGCTGTGTCAGGTCTTTGTTGATTTTCTTTGCTTGTTGGTTAAGATAAAAAAATAAATACGACGTTCAAATTAGTGAAAGAAACACATTACACAACCAATATTTGTTGGTGGGAGTAAGAAAACAGAATAATTCTGCAGTGTTTTATAGAGCCAATCCTGACATATTGCAGCAAATTATGGACACTCAGGTATCAGGTAAGGAAGTCTCAGGTGGTCACAGAAATATAATTTTCTCTTTTATTTTAAGTCTTTAGTCTTTAATTCAGACCGGCGTCACCGCTGTCGGGGCATTCCCATATCCGCTTTGCTGACCATTCCAGAAACTGTCAATGTGTCTGTCTACTGATTATTCCGGATGTTGCATTCTTTTCCGCGGAGAATGCTGTGGGCTGATGGGATTTCCTTTTTTTTTTTGGCCGCACACAAAGATGGACGCTTGTTTGCCTTTTGACGACAGAAATGTCAGCTATCTGTGGTGTTGTATATTTTTTTCTTTGTGTTTTTCTTTTCATTTCTGACTTACACAACAGTACAAGTCGAGCACATCAGGATTCTGGTGATGTAACTAATTCCCACTTCTGATGCTGGACAGTTCTATATCTTCTATTTTATTTTAACGGAAGAATGTTGAGAATATCATGGACACTATGATAAATATAGTAAAAAGGAGGCTGCGACGGTTAAAAAAAAAGTTAAGTACTCCCGTCACGCCAAGTGACGTATAGGGAATATGGTGTTAGTGACCATACATTTTACACACCTTCAGCACATGATTTTTGGGGTAATGTGGTCGGTATTACGCCCGTGCCACTTTACTTTCCCAGAAAAAAAATCCGGTACCCATTAAAGGCTGGGTGAACCGGAAGCTGTCGGTTGGGATCGAACCCTACCTCTTGTCCTTTGTAGTCCAGTTCACTAACCACTGAGCTATCGCGGCTGCCAGTTTGTGACGGTGACTGACGCAAGAAGAAAGTCAGTTGGCAGTGTCTGAGGCAAAACAAACATCATTTTTCGACAATGGAACGAGAGCGGAACAGTTGAATCGGCGAAAAAGATAAATAAGGGAGAGAGAAAGACAAAATATATCAAAGTCAAGTAAATGATTTGACAGGAAGTCAATAACTCAGTTAATAAATAACTGTAGCGAGAGAAAGATGTGGCGAGACGTGGTCACCTAAATCAGCAAGCCACATGCAGGAATGGGTGGTCATATCTTGTGGATTTTCAGTAAAATGGAAGGTAAAAGTGAGGTTAAAGTGAGGTAAAAGTGAGGTTACAGTGAGGTAAACGTGAGGTTACAGTGAGGCAAAAGCCAGGTTACAGTGAGGCAAAAGTCAGGTTACAGTGAGGCAAATGTCAGGTTACAGTGAGGCAAATGTCAGGTTACAGTGAGGCAAAAGTCAGGTTACAGTGAGGTAAAAGTGAGATTACAGTGAGGTAAAAGTGAGGTTACAGTGAGGTAAAAGTGAGGTTACAGTGAGGTAAAAGTGAGGTTACAGTTAGGTAAAAGTGAGATTACAGTGAGGTAAAAGTGAGGTTACAGTGAGGTAAAAGTGAGGTTACAGTGAGGTAAAAGTGAGATTACAATGAGGTAAAAGAGAAGTAAAAGTGAAGTAAAAGAGAAGTTAAGGTGAGGCAAAAGTGATGTAAAAGTGAGGTTTCTGTGAGGTAAAAGTGAGGTTACAGTGAGGTAAAAGTGAGATTACAGTGAGGTAAAAGTGACGTTACAGTGAGGTAAAAATGAGGTTACAGTGAAGTAAAAGTGAGATTACAGTGAGGTAAAAGTGAGATTACAGTGAGGTAAAAGTGAGGTTACAGTGAGGTAAAAGTGAGGTTACAGTGAGGTAAAAGTGAGGTTACAGTGAGGTAAAAGTGAGATTACAATGAGGTAAAAGAGAAGTAAAAGTGAAGTAAAAGAGAAGTTAAGGTGAGGCAAAAGTGATGTAAAAGTGAGGTTTCTGTGAGGTAAAAGTGAGGTTACAGTGAGGTAAAAGTGAGATTACAGTGAGGTAAAAGTGACGTTACAGTGAGGTAAAAGTGACGTTACAGTGAGGTAAAAATGAGGTTACAGTGAAGTAAAAGTGAGATTACAGTGAGGTAAAAGTGAGATTACAGTGAGCTAAAAGTGAGATTACAGTGAGATAAAAGAGAAGTAAAAGTGAGGTAAAAGAGAAGTTAAAGTGAGGTAAAAGTGAGGTAAAAGTGAGGTAAAAGAAAGGTAAAAGTGAGGTAAAAGTGAGGTAAAAGAAAGGTAAAAGTGAGGTAAAAGTGAGGTAAAAGAAAGGTAAAAGTGAGGTAAAAGTGAGGTAAAAGTGAGGTAAAAGAAAGGTACAAGTTAAATAAAAGAGAATATCAAGCAAGCCAATCATAGACGCCCTGCTCAAGGTCAGAGACAAAGGGGAGGAATTGTCTGGTGAACCGAGATGAACATGATGATGATGAGAAAATGAATATAATGATGGTGATGATGATGGTAGTGATGATATTGATGATAGTGATGATGATAGTGATGATAGTGATGGTGATGATGATATTGATGATAGTGATGATGATAGTGATGATAGTGATGGTGATGATGATTACGAATACAAAGTAAGAAGAAATAATAAAATAAAGAGAATAGAAAGAAAAAGCCGAAATTAACAATACAACTACAGAAACACAAACTATCGAGATCCAACAGAAAAGTGCGAGCACATTTTCTGGGAATTGCTACATCTTTCCAAGAAGGCCTGACATAAACAAAGATCCTTGATGTAGATTCATTGTTCAAAAAGGCAAAAAAAAAAAAAAAAAAAAAAACATTACTCACAGGGCTATACTGAGTATGACGTAGATTGGCCAGGTGAAAGTTGGCATGCAAATTAGTCTCAGGGAAATATAACGGCCTTGTAGATAGAAACAGCTTGCCAGGTAAATGTGAACTCTGCAAGGTTACTTATTTCGTTTCCTGATTTGTTTTGTTTTATGTTTTCCTCCGCGTGGTTCAGTGCATTCGTCCTGTGGTATAATCGTCGTCTATTCTCAGGATTATGGTGCGAACGGAGCGCGTCATTCGTTAACAGAATTTATCGGTGCATTTTGGGAGAGGTTGTGAAAAATGGCGGAGTGGATATATAGGGAATTCCCGATGCGATTTAACTGGATCAAAAGAATAGAATAAAATAGTGTTATTATTATGCTATTAACATGCACAATAAATTGGTGATTCTGACTGATGCACTGTTAGTACTATCAGCTCTAAATAGCCACAAGAACAATGAACTAGATGACTTGAGAACAACCCTGGACCAACTATGCAATAACTTCCAGAGAGTAGTCAATAAGTTGATACCATCACACTGTAATATACACGGGAACGAACGCGCAGACAAATTAGCTAAAGAGGGAGGGAGATTACCACAAGAGAACCACCCGCTCAGTTATGATGAAGCCAAATCCATCCTCAAGGGTCAGTTCCATGAAAAATGGAAACGTGAACACCCAAAGTATAACGAGAGGAACGGATACCACCAACTATCAAGGAGGGATCAAGTCATCATACTTCGCCTACGCACTGGCCACAATAGAATGAGAAATCACATGTTCACCAAATTCAAAATAGGTACAACCAGCCTATGCCACTGTACACTGGACAATATGACAACAAAACATGTTCTACAGGATTGCCCCCAGTACACAGACCTGAGAAGAGCAATGTGGTCCACACCCACCTCCCTGGAAGAGAAACTATATGGGACAATCGATTCGCTTAAACAGATAGCTGACTTCATAAGGGAGTCTGGAATCCTACTCTGAGTCTTGATCGCAGAGAGAGAGAGAGAGAGAGAGAGAGAGAGAGAGAGAGAGAGAGAGAGAGAGGGAGAAAGCGAGAGAGACTAGTGTTCTTATTGTTTTTTGAGGCCGCGTAAAATAAACAAATGATGGTATTGAGCAGCTAAACTAACTGAAAGACAAGACAAACTACAATGTTTCGGCAAAAGCATTCATAAGGTATAGCAAACAAACGGTAGACATTTAAACATTAAAAAACACGACATAGCTAAAAAAAATATTCCGAAGAAAAGACGGTGGCCAGGATTTACGTAGAGTCTGGTTAAAAGATTAATTGACAATAGGCCATTTAGGATACATCATCAGCATTAAGTACCAAGCCTGCTGGCGTATGTGATCATGTCTCTGCACAACTTTCGATCTCGGCAGCTATTTATCATTTCTGTTATTGACCTTCTGCCAAGCCATTCTCTTAAGTTGTCTGTTATTTTTTCTCTTTGCTTCCCTCTATCTCTTCGTCCCTCAATTTTCCCAGTTGGTACAATATATTCCAGCTGTTCCCTTTTCATTACAAGGCCAAAAAAATGATGATTGTTTCTTCCTAATATTGGAAATTAGCTCTCTTTTTGCTTTACCTCTCTCAGAACATCTTCATTACTCTTCTTAGCTGTCCATGGTATTCTCAAAATTCTTCTGTAAAACCACATTTCTACAGACTCCAGTGATTTTCTTGTCTGTTGTCCCATTGTCCATGATTCACATCCATATGTTAAGACTGGCACTACATAACATATAAGAACTATTTGTCTTGTTTCTGTTGTCAAGAATGGACTGCACAGTATCTTCCTCATTTTTTGGGGGGAAATCTGCTTGTGGCACGTAAGATTAGACGAAATAAAAATAGCATGACTGTAATAAATAAATATAATTGTATAAGAGAAATGAAAACAACAACAGAAAAAAACATGGTGTGCTTAAACCTTTACGTGTTTAATGGACGGCACACATTTTGAACGACGTTTCAGTCGAATAGCCCTTCAGTAGGAACAATAAACAACACAATAAACTAAAAAAATTGTTTCAGATACTTCATTATTAGTTAGGACTTTTCTTCTCCTGGGTCCGTGGTTTCTTTTGTGTTTTCTCTAAATAGTGAGACCCGATGTCTGGCCCTCGAGGGATAACAGTGACAAACAGAAGGTGATGCGTGCAACACTGCGCACGTTAAGGAAAAGTTATCAGTTAAAAGTTGGAGAGATTAGGGCACAAAGGCCGCTGTCCGGGGCAACATGTTTTGGAAAAATCCGTCGAAACATCAAAACCCTCGAGGATACAAATATGAGAAGCGTTGGAGTCGGAAAATATCTGCGTGTTCGGTGAGGGACACCCACTCTCAATGAGAACAATTACAGTTAAGTAATGAGAATGCCAGTGTTTTCTGGGAACAAAACAAGTATTCACCCAAAATTAAATTTCCCCTGAAAAAGTCAACAGGCTAAAAAATCTTCATAAAATTTTAAAGACCGATGCACCCAAAGAAAGAAAGAAAGAAAGAAAGAAAGAAAGAAAGAAAGAAGGAAGGAAGGACGGAAGGAAGGGAGGACGGAAGGAAGGAAGGAAGGAAGGAAGGAAGGAAGGAAGGAAGGAAGGAAGGAAGGAAGGAAGGAAGGAAGGAAGGAAGGAAGGAAGGAAGGAAGGAAGGAAGGAAGGAAGAAGGAAGGAAGGAAGGAAGGAAGGAAGGAAGGAATATTCAAGATCTTTTTCGAGCCCCCATTCCTATACCAGCTGGAGTGAGGGTACTACCAAACACACGTTCTCTTCATCGCTAAGCGAGCGTGCTATAACTACACATTGAACACTCAACAACGGCAAAGAAAGATTTACCAAGTTAGTGAGAGCGGGTGTGTAACTTCAGGTTCTCGAAAAGGGTGCATCCAGGTTTGAGTCCAGGTAAGTAAATTAAATGGAGATTGCCTCCCCTGCCTTGCTAGGGGTTCGGGGAATATTGTGTCAGCGCCTGTATTTTTCTATGACCACTGAAAATAGTTGGTTAATGTTGTCGGCATCACTCCAGTCCGCTTTTACTCCCAAGAAAAATCTCTAGTACCCACTTTTAGAGGCTGGGTGAAACCCGGAGCCTTGTGTCAACAAAGTAGAGTTAAAATAAACATTTGTTTATTCCCATTTCGAAATTAGGTTAGAAAAAAAATTACCAAAAATAAATTAATTCGGTTTGAAAACAAATTACTCAAAATATCACGTCGCGACTGCACTGGGCATGCGGCCTTTATTTACCAGCCCAACAGAAAACTCCCGGACACACCCCCGGCAAGGAGGGAGCCGTTACAGTATTTATGAAATAGTTACACTTGAGCTACATAATGAGCGTAACCGTTAATGACGATAAGAAGTATTGTTATTATTATTATTATTATTGGTGTTATTATTGTTTATTGTCTATACGACAAAGAGAGAAAATACTGGATAACTTGGTGTCATGGCATGGAAAACAGTCAACAACAGAACTGATACGATGCACTGTAGATAGAAGATTGTGGAAGGACATACGCCAACCGGTATGGCACATGATGATGATGATGATTATTACTTTTATTATCGGGACATATTGATCAAAGATCGATAATAATGAGAAAGATATAAGTGGAAAGAATCTTTACACGTTTCATATCATATCCCGAAGGTAAATTACAAGAAATATATAAATGTTTGTTAATTTAAAAAAAAGTCATGTTAGTCATATCTCATATCTTGGTGTGTCCGTGTTAATCATGTCTCGAATCTTTATGTGTGTATGTGTTTAGTCATATCTCATATCTTAGTGTGTATCTGTGTTAGTCATGTGCCATATCTTTGTGTGTGCATGTTTGGGTTAGATATCTCACATATCTTTGTGTGCATGTTTATGTTAGTCACATCTCATATCTTTGTGTGTGCCTGTCTGTGTTAGTCACCTCTAGTGACTCGGCAGATGGTGCTCGTAAACCTGGGAGGGCCGACCATCTAAGGGCAGAATCCCCCTACAGAAAAGATCATCTGCTGCCTTGCTGGAAGATTGGGGACAATCAAAGGCTAAGGAATGCAAACCTGAATAAAATGCTGGCTGAAATCGGATGCACTGGGCCACTGGCGCAGAACACAGTGCAACGTTTTAACGGGTGTTCAATCAGAGTGAATCTGGCAGACTCTAATTGTGATGTTCTGCCTGTGGGGGTGATCAACATACTTAACCTGACAGCTGACTTCATGTGAGAGTCTGGAATCCTACTCTGATTGAGTCCTGATCGCAGAGAGAGAGAGAGAGAGAGAGAGAGAGAGAGAGAGAGAGAGAGAGAGATAATATTCAAAACATAAGCTGGAAACAATACATTTCAAATTGACAAGAGATGAATCTAAATAAGAATATGTGTTGAGCTTTATAAGAAGAAGGAATCCGCGATAGCTCAGTGGGTAGTAAACTGGACTACAAAGGACAAGAGGTAGGGTTCGATCCCAACCGACGGCTTCCGGATTTAACCAGACTTAAATAGGTAACAAAAAAAAGGAAAGTACCCCCGTCACGCCAAGAGGCGTATCGGGAATATGGTGTTAGCGACCATAAATTTTACAGACCATCAGCACATGATTTTTGGAGTAATGTGGTCGGTATTACGCCCGTGCCGCTTTACTTTCCCAGAAAAAAATCCGGTACCCATTAAAGGCGGGGTGAGCCTGAAGTCGCCGGTTGGGATCGAACCCTACCTCTTGTCCTTTGTAGTCCAGTTCACTACTCACTGAGCTATAGCGGCTCCCTTCCTTAAATGGGTACCGGAATAAAGATGATGATGTTAATGATTATTATGCTGATGCGAATATTAATGATGATTATGTTGATGATGACATTAATGATAACTCCGAAGATTTTAAATAATCCAATTTATATTTGCAACTTACCTTCTAGAAATATCAACCTGAAGGAATATCAGCCCGAAGAAATATCAACCCGAACGAATATCAGCCCCGAACAGCCCGGATGACCACAAAATATAAGAGCGTGCAGGAAGCTGCTGTACATGAACTGCAGACTAGACCATCTGCGAGATTAGCGGTAGTACTGCGGCGGACTTATTCCATCTACTGCGAAGTTTTGTAAGCTTCCGCGAGAACAAAGAGAGCCGGGATGGAGAAGATGCATCATCTGTAGCTATCGCAGAGTCTAGGATAAGGTTACCAGCCAAGACATGACATAAATGTGCTACACCTGTGATGTGAACTTTGAACATTCATTGCTTGAGACGGTTGGGGAATTTGTCTATTAATGAAGATAATAGAGGCTGAAAGGCGAGACGTCTTATATTTGTGTCTGTTATTGTGTACTTGACTTTATATTTTTCCAATAATTTCTTTGTTCATTTATTCTTACGGTTCAAGTCGTCATTTAATTACTCATTAGTTTCTTTCTTTCTTTCTTTCTTTTTTTCTTTCTTTCTTTTTTTTTTCTTTCTTTTTTTTCTTTCTTTCTTCCATTACTTTCTCTTGTACCCAGTTTATTTCTTGTTTCTTTTGAATGACTGATTTATTCATCCACTTAATCTCTTCATACGAACTGACATGCATGAAACAATCAATCAATCAATCAATCATTCAATCAATCAATCAATCAATCAATCAATTAAAGCCTTCTTGAGCCCTTGATTGGAGCATAGACCATGACCAGGACTTCCCATCCATTCCCATTCATGGACATCATCTATACTCCTCTTCAATCTAGGTCTATGTTCTTGAAAGTTTCCACGGCTCCTCTTATCCATATATTCCTGGGCTTTCCTTGTCTTCTCTTTCCCAGTCGGTTCCACGACAGCCCATGCTTTGCTATGCTTGCATTAGGTTTTTTTAGCGTTTGTCCAATCAGTTTTTATGTTCTATTCATAAAGTGTTGCTCGATACGACCCTCGTTTATTTTTACTAAGCTACTTACACACGGTATATGTTGCCCAATACATAAAACAAGGAGCCAGTCAGACAAGGTTGTGTTCTGTCACCGGATTTGTTTTCACTTTACAGCGAACATATTATAAGATCAATAGTAGACAAAAACAGAATTGAAGTCAACGGTCACAACATAAATAATTTACAATATCTGCGTATGAGTCTTAAATACCAGAAACAGAGAATGAACAACAAGAAATGATTGGCATAAAAAGGGAAAAAGAGCAACAACAAAGTTCTCAGTCGGAATAGTAAGAAAGCAGAAGTAATGATCACATCGAAGAAACAATTATCACCAGCATGCAGCTTTAAAAAAAAGGACAAAACTGAAACAAGTGCAACGTGTCAAATACTTGGGCACAATAATAACATCAGATGGAAGATGCACCACAGAAATAAAAACCAGAATAGTTCAGGCCAAAATAGCATTTCAGAAAATGGAAAACGTTTTATGCAATAAGTCTATGTCAGTAGCAGTGAGAAAGAGAGTTCATAGGAGCTTTATAGAGCCAGGACTTCCGTTTCAAAATGGTGGAACGTTTCACGTTCTCTCGATCGCTATAGAAAATGCATCTGGGGTTTGATTAATTTCGGCTCTCTGATGCAATTTTCTGTGTTGAAATCAAAATGATGTTCTACTTAGCAAATCTGCGCCGACGAAGTGGACAAAATCTGCCCTGCCGAGTACACACAGCAATGTTCCTTTTGACAAGTCAAGTATTGTAAAAGCGACCTTCACCGTCTAGTGTTGACATGCGGTTTACGTCACATTGAGTGCTGCTCAATGGCCGACGTTGGAATAGTTTGACGCAAATTATTTGCATGCTGAAACGCATTATTGTGGACTGCTCCGTCAGGTCGACCGAAGATTTTCCCCTTTGGGGAATTTGCACCGTGTTTCGTTCGTTGTACGCTAACTGTAGGGTCTGTTGTTTGATGTGTGACGGGGATAATTCGACGAATAACTGTGTGTTTTTTTGTTCGGTTCGAGTCAAGAACGATGTCATAACATCATCAAGCGCTATACACTTTTTTTTGTTTTCAATATGACGATCATCATTTTCGGGAGGACGTGAACTTCCGGTATATGGTGGATAGGCGGCAGGAACCATTGAAGGCTATGCCTGGAAAGTGTTCCGTGTTGCAGTTTCCTCATATTCCAAGTCCGGCTTGTTGCAGGAGCTACTGAGTTAAGTGCGCTGTGCATACCGTGAGCTGTGTGTCTCATCCGTTTTGATCATGTTTCGATATTCCAATTGTTTACGATGAATGATGATATCGTATGACAGGGAACAGTTGGCTGTGTTCACTTTCTGTGCGGTTTCGCTTATGTCTTTTGGCGTGTGCTGAGACTGCTACGATGGGGACTACAGTTACCTTTCTTTGTTTGGGAGATGAGTTAGTAATTCGGATGATTCCACTGGCACGGGAGGTTGAGCGATTATGGATTTTAATTTGTTTGCAGTGATACCGAGGCTTTCCATAACCAATAGAACCAATTGTGACCTATGAAAGCGAATCAAGGACGGTAAACAAACAAATGAAAAGACGATTAGAGACCACAGAAATGGGATTTCTCAGAAAAATGTTGAAAGTTTTCTGGACTGCTAAAAAGACCATTGAAGAAATTCTCAAAGAGGCCAACACAAAAAGGGAACTCCTGAGAAACATCAGAAAGAAACAATCAACATTTTTCGGACACATCATGAGAAGAGGAAATTTGGAATACTTAGTTACAGATGGCAACATACAAGGAAAGAGATGTCGCGGAGGACAAAGAGAGAAAATACTAGATAGCTTGGTGTCATGCCATGGAAAACAGTCAACAACAGAATTGATACGATGTACTGTGGATAGAAGATTGTGGAAAGACATGATCGCCTACGCCAACTGGTACGGCACATGATTATGCTGACCTACACGAACTTAAACATTTTATTCACGATATTCTCTCTCTCACACACATCTATGTTCAACTTATAAAAACACACATACACTTAATACTTAGTTGTTTTGGCGTTGGCAATATTGCTCATTCACACACACACACGTTCATATTTATGTGTTCACTTATTGAGTCCGTTACTCGCCGTCATTAAGCGCAAATATAAAACATATTGGATTAAATATCACGCGGAGACTGGGTGGTCTGGGGGTACGATGTCGGCCTCTGGATTGGGAGGTCCTCGGTTCGATCCATACAAGAGACCTTGGGAATTTGTCAAAATGGAAACTGGTTTCTTTGAGCTGTTACCCTCCCTAGTCTCTGGGTAGTGAGATCCGATGTTTAGCTCTCTCTGGGTAGTGAGATCTGATATATAGCCCTCTCTGGGTAGTGAGATCTGATATATAGCCCTCTCTGGGTAGTGAGATCTGATGTTTAGCCCTCTCTGGGTAGTGAGATCTGATATATAGCCCTCTCTGGGTAGTGAGATCTGATATATAGCCCTCTCTGGGTAGTGAGATCTGATGTTTAGCCCTCTCTGGGTAGTGAGATCTGATATATAGCCCTCTCTGGGTAGTGAGATCCGATGTCTAGCCCTCTCTTGGTAGTAAGATGCGATGTCTAGCTCTCTCTAGATAGTGAGGTCCTGATGTATAACCCTCTCGAAAAAAGGCGTAAAACAGGAGTTTCTGAAATGATTAAAGAATCATTGACAGTTTAAAGTCGAAAGGAGTAGCGCCATAATGGCCGCTGTCCGAGCAAAATTGTTGGAGAAAATCGATCCATACCGAAGACGGATGATTCGGGACGGAAGGCGCAGATATCGTCGCTGTGCCGTCAACTATCGACACAACGTAGACGGCCACATAACGGATGAGCACAACGTAGACGGCCACATAACGGATGAGCACAACGTAGACGGCCACATAACGGAATAGCACAACGTAAACGGCCACATAACGGATGAGCACAACGTAGACGGCCACATAACGGAATAGCACAACGTAAACGGCCACATAACGGATGAGCACAACGTAGACGGCCACATAACGGTTGAGCACAACGTAGACGGCCACATAACGGATGAGCACAACGTAGACGGCCACATAACGGATGAGCACAACGTAGACGGCCACATAACGGATGAGCACAACGTAGACGGCCACATAACGGATGAGCACAAAGAAGAAGGAATATCAAGCAGGGCCCACAGGTGGTGGCTGCAGAAAACATGAAAAAATCGAGTCAATCATTTCATTCATTCACATAGCAATAATTGAACTTACTCACTCATAAAAATTAAGTCACTCATTTATACATTCCTTACACTCCATCGCTCTCTGTACACCTATGGGTTTACCAGAAGTACAGTGATTTAAATTCATCTAATGAGGTTAGAAGATTGGACAGACAATCAACATATCCCTAAAGCAAATATCGTGTTTGTATGTGTCGTACGCTCTATCTTACAGGGATTTAATTTAGAGGCAGACCAAAACTGAAACACCAACGTTAGTAGAGTAATAGTTCAAGATGGCGTCCGTATGTGGACAGTGTTTTCCGTTACAGCGTGTGTTGTTTTGAAATACGCCGGTTACACGCGGTGTGTGATGGATGTAGTGTTCTGCTCATACCTGCTGTGGTTAGCTTCTGACAGGCTAGTGGACGGTGACACTTTCGTTAAGTGCGTATTTGTCTTCCTCTCAATCGGGATAGACCTATCGGTGACAGGTCATTGTTTACACTGCTGCACCGGCGAATGCCTATTTTCGACAGCGGCTTTCTCGTCCATTTCGCTCACTGCCTTGTGAGAAGACTCAGGAGAATTCGAAGGCTACGGGAGTAAACCCAAACAGAAAATCCGGAGGGAGGGACCCTACGGTAGTCGATGGTGTATTATCCATCTTCAAGCATCCACTGCAACTCAACTTTAGTTCCGAACTTTAGGACCTCGTCCCTCCATTGGGACGCTTCAAAGAGGAGACGGCAGGGGGGGGGGCGGTGTGCAGTGCGCTTTGGGAAAAGCGCTATCTCCAGAATATTGACCCAGGCATAGCAACCAAACAGAAATATCGTCCCATCCAGTAGACACTAATATTTATTTACCAAACTAATGACTTAACACCAGTGGATAAAGAGATACAGCGTAGACGATGGCGCTGGATAGGACACACACTACGGAAGGCAACTGAGAGTATTACACAACAAGCCCTTTTTTGTAATCCCCAGGGGAAAAAACATAGAGGAAGACCTAGGAATTCTTGGAGAGGACAGATAGAAGCATGAAATGAAGATGATGGGGAAGACATGGAATGATCTTAAAAGAATGGCAAAAACAGAACGACTTGGAAAGTGTTTGTTGAAGACCTATGCTCCACTGGGAGCTAAAAAGGTAGAAGAGGAGTGAAGAAGAAACTAATGACTTATCATGATTGCTTGCTACCAACCGCCTGTCAAGACGCCAAAAGCCATACTAGTAGAGTAAGTATCATATCCTTTACAGAACGTTGCTATTACCCCAGCATTTTTTTGGCTGTGTAATTGTTTCGTAATTGTTTGTTGCCCTACCAGGCATGTCATAAGAGGCGACTAAGGAGGTTGATCGATGGCTTGACAAGCTGTCATTGTAAAAAGTATTGTTATGGAAACAGTCATAGATTTTAGAAGCAGTGATCTCTGCAATATGTGCCATTTTGGCACAGAAGGTTTCTGTTTTTGAGATTGTGGTTCTGCCCTATGTGCCGTCTTCGGCTCGAAAGGACAGTAGATAGACTTGTTTAGGCATTAAACGTCAGTGGTTTGACCATTGCCTTCTGATGGTAAACGCGGTCCTAAGGACTAGAATCCCACGATCAGCGATTTCTACATCAACGTTGCCTACTGTAAATCACGTAGTAAATTCTCCCTCGCTATAGAAGCGTTTTAGCAGAACATTCTTGTGTTTAGAGAACAAGAATAATAATCGATATAACATTTCACCCAGCCGGAGTTTTTTCTGGGAAAGTAAAGCGACACGGGCGTAATAGCGACCACATTACTCCACAAAGCATGTGCCGAAGGTCTGTAAAATGTATTGTTACTAACACCATATTCCCTATACGTCACTTGGCGTGACGGGGGCTCTTCATATTTTACAAAAATAATAATAATAGAAAATAACATTAAAACTTAAAATAGAAAATAAAAGACGCAAGAGAAAAGAGGTTGGACCATGTGGCACAAATCTACTGGATATATTTCGCTGTCGACTGGACTCTTATTCACGTTTGTGAAGTGACATGTTCAGTAAATAAGAGAAGGTGAGGGGAGACGTCACCAGGCAGTTGTTAGCGAAGATTGACATCAGCCTGCTTTCATCCATTTGTGAAAATACATAATGCCTCACATACACACACACACACATACACACGCTCACATACAAACACAAACACAATCGGAAAGTGATCAATGAATCGGAAATCAATCAGGCACGTTTCTCAACTACATAGCACCGATCTCACGCCACCGTCGCCACACTGTTTGCCCTATTGATTGTATCCCCACAGTGACTCGACCGTACCGGCCATTGCTT
The DNA here is from genome assembly GCA_032433765.1 of Megaustenia siamemsis. Classification (NCBI taxonomy): domain Eukaryota; kingdom Metazoa; phylum Mollusca; class Gastropoda; order Stylommatophora; family Ariophantidae; genus Megaustenia; species Megaustenia siamemsis. The sequence continues at coordinate 9,315,256 of JAVIAB010000107.1, read as the reverse complement.
TAGCCGAGACACCAATTAGCCAGTGAAACAACAAAGGCTGATCATTAACCACAGTTGGTTCCTTACAGCCATTTATTCCAGTGCCTGAATAGTGCAGCCAGAACACGAGGACAAAGCGAGTTTTTCTTTAAATAAGTGTTAGATTTTTTAAAAAAGAAAATCGTTGAAGTCTTCTTTTTTCCCTTCCTCATTTGCCTTTCAACATCGAGGGGAGATATAATTTCCCGTCTTTTATTCCTCTGTTTGTCTCTGCTGCTGTTATGTTTCCTAGTGTTTCTATTATTCCGCCAATCCATCTTTTTTCGTGGTCGGCCCTTTGTGTTGTTGTTCTCTCAACAAGTGGATCAAAATAAATTGCAGCAAAGAGAAGGATATTACGTGAAATCAGTGACTGATCCAGGACTTTTCATTATTTATTTTTTTTCAACGCAACGTGTTCTCGTAAATGTTAAGGCTTTCAACAGTCTCGATTTACAAATCACAAATGTTACTAGTAATGGGGACAAAAAATCTTTACCACATTTTCTCATTACTGAGTAATTACTGAGGTGATACCAGGAGGAGGGGAGAGGGTTATATCGGATTGGACAATAAAGTCCGCTTGATCTAAGCTGTCGCTGCGAGGTGTTCGGGTCGGAACTGTTATTTCAACCCTGATAATTAAAAAAAAAAAAAAACTATGATACTGTCTGGATTTGAACTAACCTTCTTTTGTTTGGAAGCCTGACAAGTTATTGATCGGCCCACCTGCAATCCTACACTTAATCGAAAAGCAGAATTGTCACAGAAATTGTCACATTTTCCTTGAGGGACTTCTCTATCAGCGAAAGAAACTGGGATAATCTGGGTGTATATCGTAGGACATGGAGAACAACAATAATAGTCGGCACAGCGACATTCGAGGACGTCTATCTATCTATCTATTGACCTTTCGAGCCGTAGCCGGCCCATAAGGCGTAGACCAAGATACTCCTTCTCTTATCTGAATTTTTGTTCTAGCAGTTTTCAATTCTTTTAAAGATATTTTATCAAATCTCGCCATTTGTCTCTGTTCTGTGCAAGCATCTCTATCTCATTGAGGGAGCCGAATCCTGCTGCTCTTGCCTCTCTCATCAATGTTCTTCTCAGTGTCTCTCTGCGTCTTTTTCTTTTCCTCTTACCTGTTGTTTCCCAATATGAGGGCTTGCCTTGCTATTCGGTTATTATCTCTTCTCATCACATGTCCAAAATATGACCATCGTCTTTTCTTTATTACTGAAGATATTAGTGGTTGATTGGCGATTTCTCTAATTTCCTCGTTTGTTTTGAATTCGTTCCACGCTATACCGAGTATTTTCCTTAGACATTTCCTTAGACATTTCGACATCAGCACGTCCTCATTCGATGACGTGTTGATGTCAAATTCAGAAGACAAAATGAGTAGGCGAAGGGAGAGGAAGCTATGCATTAGAAATATATCTTGTTTATTCTACGGTCGAACTTGTCTATCCAATATTGGCAGATTCAGCCACGAAAGAAGCTGTTCAGAAAAACAGCATCCAGAATAAGACATTAACATTTTACCAAACTACTGACTAATGATGATTGTTTGCTACCAACTGACTGTCAAGACACCAAAATGCCATGGTTGTGATTAGTCGTAGGACCCGGTATCACTGCAAACGAATTAAAATCCATAATTGCTCAACCGCCCGTACCAGAGGAATCATCCGAATGAACATCTCATCACATTGAAGGATCCAAACAAAGAAAGGCAGCTGCAGTCCTTATCATAGCAGCCACAGCACACGCCAAAAGACATAAAGCCATGCGGCACCGAAAGTGAACGCAGCTGAACTGTCTTTCGTCATACGATAGCATCATTCATCGTAAGCAATTGAAACACAATCCGGATGAAAAAAGCCATCTCACAGTGCGCACAGAGCGCTAAACTCAGTAGCTCCGGCAGAAAGCTGGACTTAGAATATGAGGAAACTGTAACAAGGAACACTTTTCACACTAAACCAGAATGATTCCTGTCGCCTATCCGCCATAATGACCGGAAGTCCACCAAAGACCATATATGTCGATAATACATCTGTGAATACGCCAGTGTTTCACTGGCTTGAAGTAATATATGAAGTAGCGAGAGATAATCAACATGCGTGCGCAAACATGACTAGAAACTGTACTTTCTATTTGTGTACACAACAGTTGATAGTGTACATTTCAAGCACAGGCAAGTAACATTTTAAAATAATTTTGTCTCACACACACAATGAAAAATTGTGAGTATTGCACAACAATCCCTTTTTGGAATCCCCAGGGAAAAAGACAAAGAGGAAGACCAAGGAATTCTTGGAGAAGACAGATAGAAATAGAGATGAAGATGATGGGGAAGACATGGAATGGTCTTAAAAGAATGGCAAAAAAACAGAACGACTTGGAAAGTGTTATGCTCCACTGGGAGCTAAAGAGATCACTGAAGAAGACACAATGAAAAAGAAGCTTTAACATAGATAATTATCTCTCTTATCGTCTCTTGTTTTTATAGTGCAGGTTTGTCATAACGTGTCCCTGCTCTATCTCTTACTTTGATGGTGCAGGTATGTCATGACTTGTCACTGCTCTGTCTCTTGCTTTGATGGTGCAGGTATTTCATGACTTGTCCATCTTTTGATGTTTAAGGTTTAAAATAAAAGATCACGGACTGAAATTATGACTTCCATGAGTGGCCGAGAAATGTGAAGGTCGCGTACGTCAACCGGCTTTAACGACGGTGATGATGATGAAATTAAGAGTATTTTAAAATTATAAACATGTGTTTATTTATTTATATCTGCGTTGTAAATGATATTATTAATGTCACTTGTATATATGCTGATGGCAGTTTCCATAAATCACGTCCTAGAATGTTAATCAGCGCTTCTCATCTCAACCCGGCTCGGCTCGCATTTAGGCCAGACTTTCTTTGTGTCTGCAGTTGTAATTTAGGCGCTATGATTCACAATCGGCGCACATGTAGCGCAGCCTTGTCTGTCATTGTTAAGCGTAATTCGGTATAATTCAGAGAAAGAATAGACCAATGTTCTTTTGTGCATGTGCTAGCCACATAATAGATGCCTGTGTTGCAGCTATAGCCAAACAAAAGGTCATCGCAAATGCACTTACATTCTACGTTATTTGTTTATAATTATCATTATAATTAATCATCAGATGTCTACAAATAAGAATACATAAACCTTCTCGAGCTGTGTTTTATTTTTACTATCACATAAAATTATTAATAAGTTTAAAAAATAGGTAAAGTACCCGCGTCACGCCAAGTGGCGTATAGTGAATATGGTGTTATTGACCATAAATTTTACAGACCTTCGGCACATGATTTTTGGTATAATGTGGTTGGTATTACGCCCGTGCCGCTTTACTTTCCCAGAAAAAATCCGGTACCCATTTAAGGCTGAGTGAACATGGAAGCCGTCGGTTGGGATCGAACCCTACCTCTTGTCCTTTGTAGTCAGGTTCACTAACCACTGAGCTATCGCTGCTCCCGAGAATAATATAACAACATGCAAAATGAATGGACAGAAGAGCAGATGAAAACCAAGAGAAAAATTATTGTAACAGCTTATCCAAATGGCAAAATAAAAAAAATTCGCGGACTGAAGTTATGACATGCATGAATGACCGAGAGATGTGGAGACTGATGATCGCCTTCACTAACCGCAATGATACCTAATGATGATGACTTCGATCGCTCCGAAAAGTCATTTGTTGCATTATGCAGCTGATATTTGTATCCGAGGTATAGCATCATGTAATTTACGACCCAATGAATCCTATTTTATTACTGCAAAGCATGGGTCTAGGATTGCCTTCCTTGGACAGAATTTAAGACTAGTACAGAAGTAAGATATGTGACCATACAACCAACGAGCTCATCTGTAATTAAGAAAAGAGGGTGGGAAAATGTGGACCATGTGATGAGGAGAGAACATCAGAGAATAACATAGGCAAGTCATTGAATAGGAAATGGAAAGAAGTAGAAAAAGAGGAGAAATTGATAGATTCTGAGAATAACTGACAAGAGAAGCAAGAATAAGGGGCATACACTCCATGACTGAGATTGAGAAGATCGTTTAGAATAAGTACTAATAACGAGATACATTGTGACCCCTGTACAATATCTGACCACCTGGAAGGATGTAAGATGTAAGATGTACGATGTAAGATTAAGTTCGACTAAAACATCACAAACTTTGTCAAGTTATCACCAAAAACGCGGGATCATAAGAAGAAAACATCTTACATTGGTAAATAAAAACAATTGTTGCCGATACGGGATTGTCATGCGATCTAATGGCCTGCTCTAAACTATGTTGCAGAGAAGAGTAAAAGTTGGAAAGGTGTGGAGGTAGAAAATGAGAAAACTAAAAGCAAATGGGAAATTGTGGCGGTGGAAATATGGTAAAACTAATAGTAGAAAATGGAGGGTGTGGAGGTAGAAAAATGGTAACACTAATGGTTGAAATTGGAGGGTGTGGAGATAGAAAAATGGTAAAACTAATAGTAGAAATTGGAGGGTGTGGAGGTAGAAATATGGTAAAACTAATAGTAGAAAATGGAGGGTGTGGAGGTAGAAAAATGGTAAAATTAATAGTAGAAATTGTAGGATGTGGTGGTAGAAATGTGGTAAAACTAATAGTAGAAATTGGAGGGTGTGGAGGTAGAAATATGGTAAAACTAATAGTAGAAATTGTAGGATGTGGTGGTAGAAATGTGGTAAAACTAATAGTAGAAATTGGAGGGTGTGGAGGTAGAAATATGGTAAAACTAATAGTAGAAATTGGAGGGTGTGGAGGTAGAAATATGGTAAAACTAATAGTAGAAATTGGAGGGTGTGGAGGTAGAAAAATGGTAAAACTAATAGTAGAAAATGGAGGGTGTGGAGGTAGAAATATGGTAAAACCAGTAATAGGCATTTAAAAGTTGAACAATGAGAAAACTAATAGCAGAAGTTGGAAGGTATGGATGTAAAAACATGAGAAGACTGAAAGTAAAGGTTGGAAGGTATGGAGTTAGAAACATGAGAAAACTACCAGGCATCTGGGAAATCAAAGAGGGATGGCCACGGGAAAGTATCAAAATTGAGACCTTGAATATTGCCATTAGTGAAACACACACACAAACACATACATACACACACCCACACCCACACACATATACACACACATACACACACCCACCCACACACACACACACACATACACATACACACACATACACACCCACACACATATACACACACACCCATACACACACACCCACACACACACACACACACACATAAACACACCCACACATAAACACACACACCCACACGCACACAAACATGTTCATGCCACTAAATGTGACCAAGGAAGGAAGAAGAAAAGAAAGCAGGGGTTTGTGTAGTTCATTCACTTCATCTCCCTTAATGGTCCAGGTGTCAGCTTTGTCATTAAGAGAAATCCCACAGCAAGCTTGTGGTATCAACTGAAGGATCAACACTGCACTAGCCCGTTTATTGCTAATGAAAAGATCGATTTATTTAATAAATATGAACCGATTTTTTTCTTTAAAAATATGTGTATACCGGAACTATAAACCAATGTTATAAATCGAGAAAAGTGTGATATACCGGGCCTCTAAATTTGTATTGTGTTTTCATTTGCTCGGCTGAAGGGACTGGTTGGTCTCGAGGCAAGACGCCGGCCTCGAGATAGAGGTTTTGGGTTCAAATCCCGGCTGTACCGGTTGGGATTTTTATTTATTATTTCTCTCTGCGACGACCACCCCTGGTCTCAGCAGTGAGGTCCTGCTTGAAACGTCAATTACTCATCGACGGAAAATATATGAGTACCTCCGGAGTCGGGGTTATCTGCCTGTGCGGCGAGGGACCCCTGTGTACACGGCTGCCAGGAAAAAATGGATTAATGCGCAAAATTCAGTTCCTAGTCTCTAGGGACTTCGTCAGCGGTAAAAGCTGGCGAACGAAAAAAAAATTGCTCGGGAGAAAAATGAAAGAAACTATTAAAGTTTGTATATCGATTGTCTACCTTCTTCTCCAAAGTCATTCCTCTAAAGTTTTAAGCTTGTAAACTACTCATAAAACCTCACTAACATGAGGAAATATATGCCTTTAATATTGAGAAACTTAAGTGACACAATTCTGTTATAGCGTAGACAAATTTATATGAAAAGTATAATGTATCTTTGTCTTTATCATTGACAAGAGGAGGGAGTTGGGTGTTAGGACGTTAGAAAAGGCGTGATCAGCACCCAAAAAGTGTTGATCAAAAAGCGCAGTAAGTTATCTTTATTACAAATTTAGCGCCAATATCAGTCACAAAATACGAGCCCGGCAATCTTAAATTATTATTATTTTTTTTTTTCATTTTGAACCCACAACCTCTCTGTCTCTGCGATCAGGACTCAATCAGAGTAGGATTCCAGACTCTCACATGAAGTCAGCTGTCAGGTTAAGTGTGTTGATCGCTCACACAGACAGAACATCACAATTAGAGTCTGCCAGATCCACTCTGAATTGAACACCCGTTAAAAACGTTGCACTGTGTTCTGCGCCATTGGCCCAGTGCATCCGATTTCAGCCAGCATTTTATTCAGGTTTGCTTTCCTTAGCCTTTGATTGTCCCCAATCTTCCTGCAAGGCAGCAGATTGTCTTTTCTGTAGGGGGATTCTGCCCTTAGATGGTCTGCCCTCCCAGGTTTACGAGCACCATCTGCCCGAGTCACTAGAGGTGACTAACACAGACATGCACACACAAAGATATGAGATG